>JAOCPT020516758.1:0-11912 GCA_026546935.2 Palythoa grandiflora
CCCCGGGCTTTTGCTTTGTCATGACAAACTGCTGAGAGCTCATTCAACTGCCAGCAATTTCCTTGTTTCGTGTGCTTCAGTCCCCAGATATTTAGAAAACATTTCGAGAAAATTACTTTTAATATAGATTGATTCTGTGTCTGGTCACGAACGTTTGTTCAGCCATTTATCCCCTTGGATGAGTTTCAGTTTTCGAGAAAACGCTAGAACATTCGAGAAATTGCTAGAAGGTGCGAGAAACCTGCTTTTATTTCTCTTGCATTGTCATTATTTGTAATCATGTTGAAACGGTTGAAATACGGTGTTTGAATTTCGCCTAAAACTCAAACTAGCTTTTAAATTGCTTGCAATTTTTCTTAACAACAGAGAATATCATTTTGTTATAAGCTTTCCCCATACGTTGTATAAAATTGAAAACTCAGTTCGATAAACAGGATTCTGAAACTGAAACCAAAAACGTTTTATAAATAGAAAATGACAGTTGAATATTTTTCCACGCCATATTGGCGTTGCGTAAGGCATGGTCTGAATAGACCAATCAGCAAACGAGTAAAAATTATTTGACCAATGGGAGCTAAGAATTGATCTCTAGGGCGAAGAAGGTTCTAGAACATTCTAGAATGTTCTATGACAATTGTACGCCGATATAAAAGCTGGCGGAGGCACGTGTTTGTCCTCGATTCTTTGCACAGTGATTCTGAAGCGGACTTTACGCACGGAAAAGTGAATTTTCCTTAGCGCCAACACCTTAAACAACCAAAATGCCTGACATCCAAGAAGTTCAACAAATGGAGGAAGATCAAGAAGTCGAAACATTTGCCTTTCAGGCAGAAATTGCACAATTGATGAGTTTGATAATTAATACTTTCTACTCGAATAAGGAAATTTTCCTCCGTGAGCTGGTCTCCAACTCCTCTGATGTAAGTAGACTATTCTTCATGTTTTTCGATTTGCCGAACACCTCTGTACAATCTGAAAGAAAAATCAATTACACTAAGAGTGGTAAATGAACGTTATAGGCTCAAAAACCTAAAGCATTTTGACTATTTCTCCGTTTAGTATTTATTTCACACAAAGAGTTGATCGTTTGTCAAACTGACCATGTGCTGTTGTGCCGGTGAGACCGAGAGAGATCAGTGAATTAGATCTGTCTGTTAAAAAATATTTGATTCGTGAGAGAAAACGGGTTTCTACATAACTTGAAGGAAGCTTAAGGTTTATATCAATTATTTTTAAGCGTTGCGCTTGGAGAAAATTTTGTAAAACTTGTCAAACAGATTCTGAAAGTGAGGTGGGAGATTGCGTCTATGGCTCGTGGACCCTATTCATTATTCATGGTTCTAGATTTCTGTTGAAGTATTTATGGGATTACAGTGCGTTGGTTGTGCTTTCAGATATTAAACTTTTTCGTTTTTATCGTTTGTTGAAATGTCAGCGTTTATCTACGCCGAACTCCTAGGAATTGTGACATTTTTTGAGACAAAATGGCGCAGCATTTCTCTTGACCGCCACATGATACAACCGGAAGTAGCACAAGGCGTTAAAAATTTTTAAAAGTCTTTTCTTTTCTCGTAAATTCATCTAAATGGTTAGAATTTAGAATTTCTTTCGTTCAGGTGGAACTTGTTTGCCAACTTAGAGTAATGTTTCAAGGTAAAATTGTATTTCAAGTTAGTTTTTCAAAAGAAATTAATGTGTCATGGTTTCCATGCAACCCTGAAAAGTAGCTTCCTTTGGACCGAAATCTTAAGCAGTTGCCCATCATTTAGGTTAAAAATTGGAGAATAAGCAGATACGTTTTAAGATTTGTTCTTGTCTTACTTTACAGTTGCAACTTGGTGTGTGAAAGATTCCAAATAAAAGCAAGATTTGAAAATTTATAGTCCTACAAAATTTTTGCATATTGTCTATGATATACGAGAGTATTTTTTGCTCTTTTGCTTGTTTAAGATATTAATTAATACTCTTCATTGCCTCACTCCCCTTACTTAAGATAATGGCTCTACTTTTTATTTTGAAAGTAAAAGCCAGATAAATAGCTGAGACTTTTATTTTCTTTTGGTTCTGGTCACCATATTGGATTGCAAACAACGTAGAGACTGGGTTCCACAGAGTCTGAGAAGTCTAGAGAGGGTTAGTTATAAAAAAGCTCATGGTCAAATGGGTAAACTTAGAAAGAGTGGGCTTTATTCTATGTGGCTGGCTGAGAGCCTTGTTTCTCCCCTTATGTAAAGGCAGATTAGATGCTGACCTCCTCCTCAAAATGGAATTCTCCCCAATTTTCAAGATGAATGCAAGATATGCTTTCCTGAAGTTGGAAATGAAGAGCAACCCATGAGCAGTTATTTATCTTGCTTTCTTTGTCAACAGGCTTTGGACAAAATCCGATATCAGAGTTTGACAGAACCATCTAAACTGGACAGCTGTAAAGATCTGAAAATTGAGATTGTTCCTAACAAGGATGAAAACATGTTGTGCATCCGCGATACAGGCGTTGGAATGACCAAGGCAGACCTTGTTAACCATCTTGGAACCATCGCCAAGTCTGGCACCAAGGCCTTCATGGAGGCTCTTCAAGTAAGTATTGGTTGTTTGTTAAGAGCATTCCGATTTCTCCTAGAGCTTCTACTCAACTTCACTTTGCGGATACTTTATTTCACAATATACATTAATATTGAATTATTTAAATTATTATTATACTATTATTATTATTACATTTCATCTCTTTTATAATTTTCAAATTATTTTTTAAAGAATCAAGGTTGACATTTTCAGGAATTTGAGATTGATGAGCTCCATACTTTTATGTAAGCAGTTTGGGAAAATTTGGCATTTCAACTTCCATGGCTTAAACCACTTGATCAGTTCCTTATTTCTCATTACCGTTTATATTATTTTTTTGAGTTGTGTAAAGAGAAGTTAGATGTTGATAAATTGCCTGGAGCTGAAAGGGTTAAGTTTGTGAGAAAATCAACTCTAGTGGTGGCTAAGTTACTTGTATTTTTCTCATAGGCTGGGGCTGATATTTCCATGATTGGTCAATTTGGTGTTGGTTTCTATTCTGCCTACTTGGTTGCTGAGAAAGTTAAAGTCATCACCAAGCACAACGATGATGAACAGTATGTCTGGGAATCATCAGCTGGCGGATCATTCACAGTAGCCCGTGACACCGCCGGTGAGCCTCTTGGCCGTGGTACCAAAGTGATGCTGTACTTTAAGGAAGACCAGATGGAATACCTTGAGGAGAAAAAAATCAAGGAGGTGATCAAGAAGCACAGTCAGTTCATTGGATATCCAATCAGCCTTCAGGTTGGTTTTATTTTCAGTTTTGATTTTGCACAAATTATTAGTAACCCAGAATCTTGCTCTGTAGATCAGACTCTCTACATCTCTCTGAGGAGACTAACAGATTTGTAACATCAGAAATGACGTACACACATTGGTTTGGGCTGACTGATTCAATTTTTTGAGATCTACGCTGAAAGCTATGCAGGAAAAATAGATTTTTGTTTTTCTTTGTTCTTGCCTTTCTATAAGTATTGTTTTAAAAACAGTAATTTCACTTTGGCAACTAAATCCTGGAAACTAGTTGGCAACTACAATGCTTGTTGCCTTAATATTTACAAATTGCTAAAGAAATCTGAAAGTAAATCTCTGATAGTGATCATAGCTCATTTCTAAGCTGTTAAATAAATAATTTAATTAATTAAAAGCTCCGTAAATAGATGCTATCTTGGATTTAGATATGTATTTATGTTGTATAGGGCAACTTCTAGTTTTCCACTTTATTTGCGGCCTTATTTGTCACTACATGCACTGTTTTTACCGGAAAAGTGCAATGTTAGTTTAAAATGAGCGTAGAAACTAATCAAAGCATAGAAATTGATTGAAATCATTTGTTTAAACAGTTAAACAATCGCACTTATCCTGTGGAAAATATTATAGAATTTGCTCATATGTTGGATGACAAGTATGCTAAAAAAGGAAATTCTTCAAAAGTCTTCAATATTAAAAATGTTTTGTTTAAAAAAAATGGTCATCAAATTTTTGCATTGGCTACCACTTTAAAATATTTGAGAGCTAAGTGGCTACTGGGAAAAAAAGTTAATTTCATGCCCTGGGTTCAAAAGATAAGACATCGTTGGTTTGTCTGAAACCCGGTTAGCAGGATAATGATCAATACAGTGTTTACATGATACCGGATCAAGATTCATTCCGGTACAAGTTCGCCCCGGGTCCATACATATCGCTGCATTTGTTTATATGATACTTAAAAACTTTTCATACCAGAATGACTCATTCTGAAATGAACTCATCCCGGTTCTTGCACCAGATCGAAATTTTCAACTCGGAATGAAACCAACGGCAATTCATTTTGGTATCGTGTAAAGAGTGAAAGAGTTCATACCAGTACAAAATATCTGCGAAGCCAGACTTTCAGTATACTGAGACAAGTAGAGCATGTGCGCTACACTTTGAAAAATTTCGTTTTCAGGTTAGCAAGCCCGCTGTTGTTGCTTCATTCTGGTATGAGTTCATTTTAAACTTTTTTCACATAAACACGTAACTGAATTTATTTTTGTTCCAGAATAAATCTTGATCCGGTATCATGTAAACTCTGCTTTAGATTATGACCATCATTGGTAATGCTTAATGTTAAATGCTGTTTCTATCCCCAGGTGCAAAAAGAGCGTGAAAAGGAAGTTGAAGATGATGAGGAGGAAGAGGAGACGAAAGAGGAGGAAAAGGAAGACAAAGAAGAAAAGGAAGATGAAGAGAGTGAGGAACCAAAGATTGAAGACATGGATGATGATGATGAAGACAGCGAAAAGAAAACGGACAAGAAAAAGAAAAAGAAAATCAAAGAGAAATACACTGAGTTGGAGCAGCTGAACAAGACCAAGCCTCTGTGGATGAGGAATGCTGACGAGATCACGAATGATGAGTATGGGGAATTTTATAAGAGTTTAACCAATGACTGGGAAGAACATTTGGCAGTGAAACATTTCTCTGTGGAGGGTCAGTTGGAATTCAGGGCTCTTCTGTTTGTTCCAAAGCGTGCTCCTTTTGACTTGTTCGAGAATCGCAAGAAAAAGAACAACATCAAGCTTTATGTCCGACGTGTTTTTATCATGGATAACTGCGAAGATTTGATCCCTGAATACTTGAACTTCATCAAGGGTGTTGTGGATTCTGAGGACTTACCCCTAAACATTTCGAGAGAGATGTTGCAACAAAATAAGATCTTGAAAGTTATTCGTAAGAACTTGGTCAAGAAATGCCTTGAAGTTTTCAATGAGATCGCAGAGGACAAGGACAACTTCAAGAAGTTCTACGAACAGTTTGGTAAGAACTTAAAGTTGGGCATTCATGAGGACAGTGTGAATCGCACGAAACTCGCCGAGCTGTTGAGGTACCATTCATCAGCATCAGGTGATGAAATGACCTCGCTCAAGGACTATGTTACTCGAATGAAGGAAAACCAAAAGGATATCTACTTCATCACTGGTGAAAGCAAGGAGCAAGTTTCCACTTCAGCATTTGTGGAGAGAGTCAAGAATCGTGGCTTTGAGGTTCTCTACATGACGGAGCCCATAGATGAGTACGCAATTCAACAGTTGAAGGAGTACGATGGCAAGAAACTTGTCAGTGTAACAAAAGAAGGACTAGAACTTCCAGAAGATGAAGAAGAGAAGAAAAAGAGGGAAGAGAAGAAGGCCAAGTTTGACCCCCTGTGCAAGGTTAGCTCATTTTCATGACCAAGTGGCACATTTGTGTGCAGTGTTAGTGTTCTCCCCAATACAGAATTTTACGCCAGGAAATTTTTTGTTAAAACTCTCTGCCATCTTTATTTCCTCGACTGACTGAACTTTAAAATTTTGAAAGTATTGTGTTTCAGGGAGTCAAATTGCTCTGGCTTAAGTTGTGGCCAAATGCATTTGCATTGCTTGATGCCTTAATGTTTTTGAGGCTAACTAAGTAAAATTGTTTAAAAGTTAAAACTGGCTCAAATACCATATTTGCTTGTGTATAATTCGAGGTTTTGAGACGTGACAATTGGCCAAAAAACTGACCTTGACTTAAACATGGGCAAAAACTACAAAAACAAATATAAAAATCATAGATTTTGGACCCAATAATTGGGTTTAGACTTATACACGGTATCGACTTATACACAATCAGATATGGTAGTTGTTTATTATCATTGTGACAATATAACATTCAACTTTGTTTTTCGGTGAATATTTTTTCATTGCTCAGTTTTAACTTTCTGTCAGAATTAAGTAATGATCAGAGTAAGAACTGGGGTACTTCCCATTGTTTTGCTGCATTTTGCTTTTCCCACACCAGAATGTTTAGATTTTCATATTGAGAATACATCAACCTGTGTACAATGTGGTTTCAAAGTAAAATGCAATGAAACTATATTTTAAAGCAATGTTTCTTTTGTATTATAATAATTTATCCAATCATAAGACTCCAAAACAAAAGCCAAGAAAAGTTTTTGATTTTCAATGTTCCCCATGTGGAATTTTTTTTTAAAATTTAAAAACAAAAATGTTTCAACTAGAAGGGAATGAATGAGTGAACTAGATAGAAAGAAATAAGCTAACTTGTGAAGATATGGTCAGTTTTCAAAGCTTAGCCAATGAAATTAATGGTTTGACAATATCGCAATTAGCACCTTTCTGCATTCCATTGCCACTGATCTGCCTAGTTCTTACTTGGATCATTAAGTTAAAAACAAAGAGAACAGTTTATTTCTCATCTGCTTAAGTTGAGCTCACTGAGCGGGCTTCATACCAGTCATGGAAAACCTAGAAAGGCATGGAATTTTATAATTTCATTTTCTCGGCCAGGAAAGTCATGAAAATTTGATTAGGGTCACAGAAAGTCATGGAAAATTGGTGTGTGGGTTCTTTTAAGCCCCCCAATTGAACGTTGAGAGAATAGAAGACTAGACCAACGGCTTAATGCTCCTGTCCACAGACAGTGAGGTGAAAGGAGGCTACACAAATGTGTAACCCTCGGCAAGGCCGTAGATCGAACCCGGGGCCTCGCACTTGGCAGTCAAAGATCTTACTAACTGAGCCAAGCTCGCACACACAACAGTATTCATTCATTTCTTTGCTTGTTTTCTGCCATGTCTTTCTGGCTTAGTCTTACTTTGTGCTGATGTTCTTTCTTTTTTGGAGGCCTACTTTCTTTTAGTTTCTCCCGTTTATTCAAATTTCGTACATGTATCTGATTTGTCTTTTGCAGACTTCATCTAAGTAAGGAACCCTTCTGAGCCTTGTATCATTTTCCTGGTTCCAGTATGTTACTTTTGAAATGGAAGGAGTGTAACTGTTGAAGTGTTGACTAAATTTTCTTGTTTGTAATATTAAAGCACTCTTGAATTTTTTTAGGTCATCAAAGATATTCTGGACAAGAAGGTTGAGAAGGTGGTGATCTCCACCCGTCTTGTTACTTCTCCCTGTTGTATCGTTACCAGTCAGTTTGGATGGTCGGCCAACATGGAGCGCATCATGAAAGCCCAGGCTCTGAGAGACAACAGCACCCTGGGCTACATGGCAGCCAAGAAACATCTTGAAATTAATGTTGACCACCCAATTATCGATACGCTGAGGGAAAAAGTTGAGGCAGACAAGAATGACAAGTCAGTTAAAGACCTGGTAATGTTGCTGTTTGAAACATCACTGCTGTCTTCAGGCTTTACCCTTGACGAACCCCAGGTGCATGCCAACCGCATTTACAGAATGATTGGTCTTGGACTCGGCATTGATGAGGAGGTTGAAGCTGGTAAGCAGGAAGATTCAGGGGTTTAGACGCAAAATCTTAGCTGAGGGGTACAAATAAAATATTTTTTTAAAAACACTCACTGATTGTTTATGTCATTCAGCCTTGGTGGCAACTCCAGTTTAATGAATAATATTATATTAGGGTTTGTGTGAGACTTCAGTTGATGAAACCAGCATTTCCTGTCGGTTTCACATACCATGGCTCAAAATTACCATCTAATTGGTCACATTTGCAACTGCTTATTTCCAGATGTACCTAAAAAATTGAATTTATTTGAATAATTCTGCGTACTCATGAATGATCTAGTCGTCTGTCTCATAAGAGAAAAATCAGTGTCTAAAATTGTTACTCGCAATAAGTTGGGTGGCACTAGCATTCATTTTTCAAGCTGTAATTAATAAAAATCCTTATTTTGCTCTTTTGCAAATTTATTTTTGTTCGCCTGTATCCCCAAAAATCGTTTCTCATAATATACATGCTTTTTTATGAGAACAACTTTATAAGAACAGGTCTCAAATTTGCCAAAATTTAAGAACAAGCTCAGGCAGAGGATTGATAACTAGGAAAGCTTTTTGTTGTAGACAATTATAGACTTCTTAGTAATACAGTATAAAACATAAAAAGTTAACTGTAAAGGCTGCTCAACAAACAATGAAAGTTGCTTGCCTCTAAATTCAGCCATACAATACATGTGTGATGCAAAATGTTTCATTTTCCAATATCTTGTTTTATTTTGTTTTTCTTCAACGAAAACCACTCACAGAAATAAGAACAAATTGAGGCTGAAATTGCCAAAAAATTAGGAGCAATGAACCTCGGCAAAATTTACTGGTTCTTATCAAAAAAGTGTGTATGCATGTAAAGCCAAGTGTTTTACTTTTTGAACTGCAAACTGTGTCTGAGTGTGGTGCATTTAAGATTTTCATCTGTGCACCAAAAATTTATGGTATGCACCTAAATATTGAAAATTAGTGGCACAAGTGTGCCTGGAAGAAATGGCAAACATTGAGCCCTGCATTTGGTCCTTGATTATGATTTTGTTTAATTTCTTCCCATATTTTGTTGAACATTAGATATTCATTTCAGTGACCTTATTTTCTGCCAAAGTTGGCTCATCTTTCCATTCTCATGAGGTCAGTAAATGAGTACCAGCTTCTGCTTGTTGCTATCTGTGACATAAATGATTAGTGTCCTGTCCAGGGGGACTCTATAGCTCTTATACTCTTAACACTACAGAAACCAGAGATGAATGCTGCCGCCAATATTTCACTTTCTTTGCATTACTGCAAACCTTGTGATCACCAGTTTATTATCACAGCTGTTTGACTTCTGTTGGTCCTCTTGAAAAGTAGATAAACTATTTACCCCAAAAAGTTTAAATTGTAGTGGTAATCATTTGTGGTAATCATTTGAAACAAAATCCTGCTGTGTTTTGCTTTCAGCTGCTGCTGCTGCCTCTGAAGAGCCAGCTAGTGAGGATATGCCACCCCTAGAAGGAGACGAGGGTGAAGATGCATCCAAGATGGAAGAAGTAGATTAACAATCATAGCTCGAACAAAAATGTACACTTTAAAACTTTTTTCTGGCACTAATATCTTTGTTTTGTTAGATGGTAATAGAGTTAAAACCACAGTCGTATAACCCAGTTGAGACAACATATTGGCTGTGCTTGTATTACCCTAATGCAGTACCAAAAATTAACTGGTCATGTTTGCAAGCATTGAAGTAACATATACAGTATCCATTGATATGTTAATCAAACAGATTTCTGCTTAAGCAGTCAAGAAACTCAGTTTTACTACTATATTATTGCTGCTGTTATATACTATTCAGTTTTAAAGGGAAAAATTGCAAAAGTTGAAAAAATAAGTAAAAACATAGTTTTGGTCAAAATGGCTGTACATCAAAGCCATTGTGCAAAGGCTCAGGTGTGTGATCAATGCTAGTTCACAGATTACATGGATTTGTCATAGGACATTTAGTATTGCTAGCTTCATGCTTAGAAAGTTGATGAGCAAACATTTTGTTATTTGCAAATAAACTTGCTACATAGCAACTGACAGGAAACAAGTTTGTTATTGGAAGTTGCTTTTTGGGGTATTATCAAATCAAGCAAATGGAGTTTACACTTTTACAAAGTATTACAAAACTGGTTTGGGATGAAAACTTTTCGAACTCTTATTTTAACACAAAGTTTTCCCGAAAAAAAGTTCTTAATACCCGTAATAATCTTTTATTAGGATGGTTTGTCACTATACGAGGTGATTTTAACAAGGCTCCCACACATAAAGACTACTAATCTACACAAAAAATCTGAAGACATTGCTCAAATTCTAGTAAAATGAAAAAAATTATAAATGAAGGAAAAGAAAGGCTTCTAAAGTTAAAGTTTAAAAACAATCTTGAAAATCGTTAATAGTTGGAGCATTGCTTATTTCGCCTGTCAGGTTATACCATTCTTCAATAGCTTTGTAGTTTGTGCATTGTTTTCCCAGGTGGGTAGTCTTAGTCTGTCTTTGCCTTTCCTATCCTACCCCTCTCCCCAGGGCAATCAATTTTCGGTCGTCTGAGACGAGTTAGTTCAGCTTATGGACGAGTAACTTTGCAAAAGCACTTTTCCGCACTGACCAGCAGAATTTATCGATCAGTATTATATTATGCATGAGCATTGCAGTAAATTATAAAATTCTGCCATTCAAAGTAGCATTCGCAGTGCGTTTATTTTCTTTCTTCAGACTTCCTGTTAGGAAGCCTCACATATCGATTTTGCCCGCAAGAAACGTCAGTTTACGTTTCTCTCGAGACCCCCCCCCCCCCCTCCCCTTAGACGTCAAAAATATTTATCGAAAACATTGTAAAAGTCTTTATGGCGAACTTTCGGCTTTATATGTGTAGATTCAAAGAAGATATTGTTGCTTAAAAAAACCTCTGGAGGCAAGAAGGATAATGAGCCCATACACTCTTTCTAGAATTTTCAAAATTTAAAACCACATCACGGAAAGAATACCAAGCATATCAATCTCATTTTCAGAGAAAGTTTGTTTTTGTAGATCCATTTCATTATTCAGAAGATTTGTTTTTGTAGCTGATTCAGAAGGAAGAGAACCTATGCTAATTATGCAAAAAATGTAAACAGAGCGCGCCAATAGCGCTACTCAACCACGAAATCCGTTTTCGTCGCCAGACCTTGCTCGACCGAATTTTTCCACACAGTGCATTCTCGAAATACGTTTTCAAAAACTGCACCTCGGCTTTCAAGAACCTTCACCCTTGGAAAGCATTTTCGAAAATCTTTTTTGTTGGCATACGTTTTCGAACGTATTAGTGTGGAAGGCAAACAAATACGTATAAAAAGAGTATGCGCATTCTCCATAAGTCTTTAGACGCTACTTGGGAACTTCCAAAAGATATTTCCAGCAGATCTTAAACTCCTTTGTATATTATAGTCGATAAAAGTTGACTTATACAGGAAGGTGCCAAATTATTAATAGCCTTGTAGGTCAGTAATAAAACTTTAAAAGTAACTCGCTGCTCCACCGGAAGGCAATGCCATGCTTTGAGAATAGGACTTAAGGCCGTTTCTGCAACACGCTCCCGCAACATAGTCCCGCAACATGGTCCCGCAACATGGTCCCGCAACACGCTCCCGCAACACGCTCCCGCAACATGGTCCCGCAACATGGTCCCGCAACATGGTCCCGCAACACGCTCCCGCAACACGCTCCCGCAACACGCTCCCGCAACATGGTCCCGGAGCAAAGCTCCTTCGTCTGTACCAACGATTTCATTTTGTTGCGCAACAAAATGTTTGCTCCCGGGTTTTGCTCCATTTAATCAAACTGGTTAAATATGAGGGAATAAGCTCCAGGAGCAAATCTGTTGCCGGGGCGTGTTGCGGGAGTAAGCAATCAAATTTGCTTATTTTTTTCATCCACAATCCGCCAGATTTACAACTAGTTCCCATGCTCCGATCGTGTTGGAGCTTGCATGTTGCGGGAGCAAACTCCCCCGTGTGTGCCAGCCTGCAGCAAGCATGGCCAAATGGCTGTTTGGTTACAAGGTGCGCTGCGCAATTTTGAATGCGCTGAAGCTTGGTGATTAAACACCGT
>JAOCPT020516820.1:0-20098 GCA_026546935.2 Palythoa grandiflora
GGGGGGTCCTTTTTTTTTGGGGGGGGTGGTCTTATCACAAAGCCAAAAAACGTAATTGAGAAAAAAATGCCATCGTGTTTTTTATAGTTCGGTAAGGGTAATTAACAGTAAAAATTTGGTTAAGATCGGCCGACCCCCATGTTCCGGCTTTGCATGGTTTTCTCAGACAGTGACTCTTAAGCTTTAGCTTATACAGAAATTTATGGCGACATTGTGAAATTTATTTAATGAAAATCACTAACAACAAATTATCGATTAGGTATGCTGCGGTGAGTGAAAGGAAATTGCAATCGGACCAAAGAAAAGTGGAAAACACTCTAAGCTGCAACAGGCGCTCAGTCATTGAACAACAGTTCAAAAATTTTTTTGATGAAGACCGGCTTGACGCGTGTGAACTTGTAAAATCGTACTATCGCCAAACCTCAGATGATCAGGACACTATATTAATTCCAAGGCTTGTTTGCATGGTTTTTGAGGTTAGTAAATGATGCCAAAAAACAATTTATTTTTGGTTCTAATTCAGTTCCTACCCTTAGTAGTCTTCTCTCGAGCTTAGGGGATTATGGTTGCATTAGAATTAAGCAATTCATTTTAAAAACAAAGAAACTTGTTTAAGTACGTACAACTGTCATTTTTTAGTTTCCTTCTACAAATCATGACATCACAATGATGTTTGAGACACATTTTACCATTACAAGAGAGCCAATCAATTATGTACTGACCGCCGTTATGAAGTGGCCAAAAAAACGTTTCTCTTGATGGCATAAGTAAGTAAAAACTAAAATCTATAGTGGTAAGCAAAAACTAATTAGGGCCGTATAGAAAATATATATGCGGATTATCTCTATAAGGATCTCTGCAGAGTACTAAGATTATATAGAGTAATTCTAGCCCAATCATTCTTCTGAATACTCAACATTTATTTTAGTCTGTATTTTTTCCCTTTTTTCATGTCTCATACCGGAAGGTCTTCACGTCTAGTACCTTTTGTAATAATATGTAAAGAAAAATTACTGCAATCTGATTGGTTTAGAGCCTCCCTTTAAATCCCAAACAGTGCAATTACAAATCAAATCAAAACAGTGCATTTACATGCACTGATTTTAAACAAATAAAAGGGCGATAAGGTTTACCAAGCGCAACGAGCTCATTCAAAGAGTGAAAGAGAAGGCAACAGTAAAAATCGACCATAATAAGTACTAACAACTGGCTCAAAGTGTATAATTACATTCTGAAACAAAAACAGTACAATTTCTATTATTTGCACTAATTATCAATAAGCGAAATGGCAGCCAGGTTTTCTGACTGCAACAATGATCTATTTCAGAGTTTTTAAAAACAAGAGACTCTACAGAGCCTTTGCTGCGTTGCCTGTGTCAGTCACTTTGATCTTTTCTCAAAACTTGTACTGAATTCTTCGTGTATATTCGACCCTCCAGTTTGTCACCAAAAAATTGCAAATTTTAGAATTTCTGGCTGTACATGTATAAGTCGACCTTCATATTTTGCAAAAATAAAGACCCAAACGTAATAAATTTCTAATTTAAAATTATGTAAGAATAATCATGGATGAATTTATACATTTAATTTTATCTAAGTCCTACCACAGGTCGACTAGGCTAGACTTTAGGCTCTTGTAGTTGTTAATGGGAGCATGCGACTAGCGCTGTTCGAAGATCGCGTCCCAAGGTTTTCAAGGTTTTTTATTTAACATTATTTACATCCGTTATTTACATCAGTAATTGATTAATAAGATAAATACAAGTGAAAAAAATGGCGAGGAAGCCCATATGGAAACTGTAGAAGCTTATGAAACTCAAAGAAACCTTTGTTGCTTTTTATCTCTTTTATTCTCCTTTTCTTCTTTCGTTGATAGTTAGCAATTATTTTCTTAAAGTGAAAACCGCTTTTATATTTTTCTTTTATATAAAAACGGCTTTAAAAATCACATCTCGCAAGACGCAATATTTATTACGAGGTGAGAGAAAAATACAAAAACGGCTTTAAGAATCACAGTTATTCAGAAAATAATTAGGAAACTTAATAAGCCATGTTCAAAGAAAAATAAGTGCAGAAAATGAAATCCCACATGCATAACCGGCACCAACGCTGACTTAATATTTAAAAGTTTGAGCACAGTTAATAACGTAGGTGCAAACGAAGAACTGTAGGTCGTTTCCATGCCACAGATTAAAAATTCGAAGCGCCAAACAAAATCCTGATACGGGCCTGCGAACCATGTATGTAGTATTGCACAAGAATTGCAAAAAAAGAAAAGAAAAACAGAAGGTATTTTAAAACTGGATTGCCCACAGGCAACCCAGTAATGAACTTTAGACTCTATTGAATAGTGAATGTGTTTTATTAAGATTTGAGCTTCCTTTACAAACTGATTATCAATTTCATCAACTTTAACACAAAGCCTATCTAATTATAATTAATACTAATATTCAACAAAATGAAGCGAAGTTGATCAAAGTTTCATAAATGTAGTAATCCACCATATGCTTAATTGTTGTGATCAACTTTCTGCATTTTCTTTCTTTTCTTCATAAAGTCTGCTCTCCATAGTGTTGCAAACAGATCAATGTTGAGAAGAGTTATAACAACTCCAGCAATGCAGCTCAATACAAAGTGTGAAAAAGGAAGCAAATGTCGATTTTGTATTTCAAAATTTCCAATCAATGCTAGAGCAATGAATCGAAATACAAAAAATGTCGCTAACAGAAACAGGCCATTAACCCTGTATATAAAACTGCTTTTACTGAAGCCATAGAATGACAGCAGTCGTCGACTGTGAAGAAACACACTGTTAACTTCCATTAGTAGGGCAGCAACTCCAAATGCAAGATATGACATTGAAATAATTGCAATAAGAAATGCAATGGATACCTGTGGAAAAAATACAAAGATCAAATCCACTTAGCATATACTAATATTCAAAAATTTTCAATAAAAATTAACACAATGCTTATATAGTTTCATACAAGGCTTTTGATGTTTCGACAAACTTGCAGAAAAAACAGCTGATTTTGTCGGGCTGATTGTTTCATTTTACTCCGCAAGCAATGTGGTTTATCGACCATTTTAGGTGTGTAGTTTGTTCTTAATTGTTGCACAAAATATATTTGTCAGTGCACAGAAGAGTTTTCTCCTTTGACCATGTATAAAAACTTAAAATAAGTTTAAAAAATTTGCATAATTTAGTTACCACATAATATGAGCCCTGAATTGCCACATATTGGGCCCTGAATTGTGGCATAATTTTGCATTTTTATTGTACTTTATCAGAGGCCCTGAATATAGGTTTGATTGGAATGAAACTTTCAGTTCAATAATGTTATATACACTGGCTCAAACTATATGCAGCTCATAGTTTCATTCATAAAGTTTATGTACATCAGTGCAGAACAAAATGCACAATTTAAAAAGTGTATATGATCATGACCCCAAAATTTTTTTTTAGTCTTAGAGCTACAATGTGGTGTTACTATAAGAAAACATAGGATAACCCAAGAAAGACCTTGCTATACTAGTGTTTTGGCCATTCAAAAGTTGAGATTTTGGGTCATTTTCAACCCTTGGCCGCACTGGAGGTGAGTATATAGCTGGGTACTACAACGACCTATGATGTCAAGTGAGTCAAACCCAGCAAACAGTGAATGTTAAACAGATATGGTACTGCAGTGTTTTTTTGTAGCAATTTCATGCAAAATACTGTACTTTGCACCACAACTTATCACAGCAAGCTTCGCTTGACATGTGCAGCCAAGAATGCACTGAAATGACGTTATCAGCCATGGTAGGCCCAAGGCCACCCAAAACTCAGTCAAGAGCACACAAAGTCACAGTTTTACACTCCATAAATCAAAGAGGAAAATTCTAAATTAATTCGTTTTTCAAAAATCGAATTATAAATACAAATAGAATTTCAGTATAACAAAAGTTTTCTTGAATCATATAAACTCTATGAGCTTTGTTTTTCTTGCTCAAATACAGGAAAATGTGCATTAGGGATCTCAAAGTTTCCTTTTTCCCAGGGAACACACTCCAAGACCTTCCTTGAGGCTTTGAACCTTCAACCTCTTGTAAAGCTTCTAACACTGCACCTGTCTTTTTTGCCCAGGCCAACTTTCCAAATAACATCTTTAATCAACTTTTCATTGTATTAGTGTTAAAGAATTAAATCTTTTAATGGAAATAGTGTATTGAAACACAGAGAACGTTTTGGCCATAAACCATGGCCTTCATCAGCTATTGCTGGAGGTCATGTGACCTGGACAGATCATGTGACAGACGACAGGAAAGCACCTCAGTACCCAGTCCCATGTGTTGGACACTCTGAAATGGAGCTGTTAACATTTTACAGAACTGGATGATTAGAAATTATGTTTACTAATTTTATATTAGATTACCTAAATTCTAACACTCTACTACTAGGCACACTTACCACTGTGTGATGAACTAACAGGGTCTTCGAGTTGCTGAAATCATTTTGTGCCATGTCAAGGAAATCATGTACAAAATAACCTGCAAGTTGAAGGAAATGCGGGGCAGCCTGGTAACAAAGTTCCTTCCAGTGGAGTGATGCAGTCTTCTTGAATTATCCACAGCAAAAGTAGCTACCCACTATGCACTGATTTGAATTCCAAAAGCAAATCTGTTCCTGAGCTTAATTAGATAGTAATCCTTGAGTTTATCTTCTTTGAACTGATGAGAATCTTTGACTCCCCTTTAACAGGTCACCAATCCATCACATGTTATAATTAGTCTCTGAGAAAAAGCTTGTGTGTACTGACAGTGTAATGCACAGCAGACAAATTGGATAAAGTGTAAAGAACACAGTGGGGGTACATGGATTAGCTTCAAACACTATTCACATGGACAGAGAGATGTTGATTAAAAAATCTTGACCCTTTTCCTGTTGAATTTTCACATGTCGGTTGTTATGCATAATCATACAAGCGAACATTACCAGCTCTGGATATTGTAATAGAACAGTCATTTTTTGAATCTATGTGCAACATTTCAAGACAGAAAAGAGAGTGGTCACTTTGTAAAATTTCATCAGCTCATTCAAAAGTTATAAAAAATAACACATTACACCAATCAATTCTACTCTACAAGGCAAACAAAATGAATTGTCACTTTATAAGATTTCATCTGCTGGTTCAAAAGTTAGAAATACATATACCAGTTGAACAAACTCAAGTGAAGAAAAAATTGGGCCCCATGGTTGATAATTCTATATACCCCATAACTTGTTATGTTGCCAGCATGGTGAGTCCCGTTGGCGTAGTGGTTATCACACCTGACTAGTAACCAGGAGACATGGGTTTGAGTCCCAGAATGAATAATAACAATCATTGCTACTCTTAAAGTGGTTTTAATTTTATAGTACTGTGGAAAACTAAAACCTGAAAAACACAGGGTGTATAATAATTTTTACAATTCTGCCATTTTGCAATTACATTTTCGAAGTTGTAGAATTTGACGTAGTTCAACTTTCTCAGTTTCTACACTTAGTGAATTGAAATATGACATTTTTAGAGTTGTACATTTTCATTAATGCAGTGACTGGCTGCACCTTCATTTTAGTGCATGTCTTGAGAATCTTATATTCTCCATTATTCTATCCCCATTCATCTTTTATGTTTACTTTTGTTTTTGAGTAAAAATGTAGGGTTGGGTAAGAAAAGGTAAAAAATGGACTAATTAATAACCTTTACCATGTATAATATTTTTCGATATGTTGTTTGATTCTAATGTATAGCATTTTTCTTTATCATAAACTTATTGCTTTGTAGCACAAATGCTGAGTTGAAGCATAAAACAACTGGTTTGCATGCATCAGAGTTGTGAGGTTAGTGTGCAATGATACTGACATATTCTCTCAGACATGTTGCAAACAAAAAATATAATTTACATGGGTGATAAAATAAAATCAACTTGTATCAGCATGCAATTTACATTCATTAATAACTGTTTCTACTTTATTTCAAAAATTCAGGGTTGGTGTGATGACTGTAAATACAAGAATACCAGGGGATGGCCTTACTGATTAATATCCAGGGGTTTGTCTGGGGGCATTCCTTAACTAATGTTGATTACATTCTCCTTTTGTCTGACAAACTGGTAAAATCTTCTCACAATTCAAGAAAACATTCTCATTTAAAAACCTCCCAGTTTGAAGGAACATCCTCTCAACTATCATTTTATTATAATAATTTAAAATTTTACTCAGTTTTTTTACTAAAGTAGAAGCCAAGATGGCGATTTCTAGGTAGAGTAGCCAGTAAAATACGCTGTCTGACGGCTCTTACTGAAAACCCTGATATAAAAACATTCCGAGAGGGTGGGTGTTATGTAACTCGGAATCTCCAGCTGGACATATTTTCTAAACAAGCAGTAACACTAGCTAACGTCAATCACGCACGCCTCAGAGGTGTCAAGCTGGGACATCAGGCGTTACGTAACACTAACCCTCAAAAATACGTACATTATCTCTCCTTCGTACATCAAGTACTAAAACTTTGCCATACCGTTTGAAAACGCCACGAGGTAGTAGGACAAAGTACTCCATGTATAGATCATGTCTGTTAGCATCGCTGGCTCGTCATAAAAACTGTGAAAAAAAACACTACCATATTAACCCCAGGCAATGAATTCGATCAATCGCGATTAATCAAAATCACTCAAGCTAATATAGATATGAGCCTTTTTACGTTTTTAAATACTCGATCCCATTCTGCCCTCTCGCTTGACCACGTTTCAACTTAAAAAAATTCTAGAAACTTGAGTTTTACAGTTATCAGTTTGACGTTTAATAGCTTGAGTTCGCACGCACAATATCAGCTGGCCTTGGTTTGGGTTGCGATGATCGACTGCCCTTTATACACACTTTGAAACGTACGTTCCAGTATCTCAAAGAAACACTGCATAACTTGTCCAAATGTCTAGCGTTAAAAAAAAAACATATTCTTACCAATATAAAGATAAACATGCTGTTATGAAGGAGTGAATAAAGGACACTATAATATTCCAATAAGTCCAAGTTTTTCGACGTGTTTCTTGAGCGCCAATCGGGACGGGAAGTCGTCGAACCAAACCATTCAGTAAACGAAATAAAATGAAAGAACTACCCATAACTAACATCCCCGACGGTAGAAGGGAATCTTTAACCATTCTCGTAGTGATTCGATGTCAAATATATACACTGTACTTTCAGTTTGACAAACTGCTTGACGATTGTATGATCGTAGCTTCGTATGTATGGAATGCGCGCACCAAATCCAGGATGCATGCACAATACAAGGGCAACCTTGTTTCATTGGTCAATACAGAACAATGCAAATATATCTGATTGGTTGAAATATTGTCACGCAATCCTCGGCTTTGTGGCCAAGCTTGCACGGAAAAATGGCGTCAAGACAAGAAGAGGATGAGTATGAGAAGCCCAGAAAAATACCCAAAACTTTGAAAGAAAAAGACACTGGTAAAAGACTTATTGTTATTCTCGAGAAGGCATCTCTTGAGGCAGTTAAGGTGAGTGTGTAAGGTGCGAAGAAATCATTTCGGTTATGTAATCGTTGATTTCTTCAAATACAAACACGAACTTAATTTGTCACGTGCACGGTACCATTTCGAGATTATCAAAGCACGTTTCGTTAAAAGTGCGTATATTGAGAACCAGCCAAAGGAAAAATCTATGGAAACCGTAACTTTCTCATTATCAAACTAAAGCATTTGATAAAATAACTTAAGGTATTAACTTTTGGCGTTAGTATTATTATTACAGCTATGAACACGTGCAATTGCAAATACTGAATCGAAATATTAGTAATAGTACTATTAATAGGCATGCATCCAGTCTTTTTTTATTTATAGCAACCTTTTTTTTATTTACCTTGTAAGTCTACACTCACTAAATTTGAGTATTACAGGTCTTTAAATTGAATGAAGCTATACACAAAACTAGAAAAAAACATTTATCTTAATCTATAAATTGGTCATCTCTAGTCCGTGAGCCGAGAGTGCTTAATGCTTGTAAAAGCAGAGCTTGAGTGTTTATAATACGAAAATGGATTAGTTTCCCATTGCTTATTCACAGACAACTCTGTTTTGTGTGGGGTATAACCCTGTACTCATTAGTGCAAGATAGGAAGCGAGTTTGGAAGGAAAATTACTACACTCTACAGCACACAATTCAGTAAAAGTTTAGAAAAGCTGACAGTTGAAGCATTAGCATTTAGCCAGACGTGCCAACTCCCATTTTTTTTCCTTTTTCTCCCAGCCTCCCGGCAAAGTCCTGAAATCTCCCGGTTTTTCAAGAAAAACCTGAGTGTCAAACAAAACTTCTTGGATCTTTTTTTTTTTAAAAACTTCACCACCAACACTTCGCTTGACTTGTCTTTGCACAATACCGATCAAGACTGATCATATTTTGCTTTTCACTCTGCATAGAGTCTAAGATTTTGACTGGTCCAGACCAATATTAACTAGTAAAAGAAACTAGTAAAAGCCGGTTTTCCTCCACCGCCTCCACATTGTAATAGTTTTAGCAATGAAATGGGGCAGTTTATTAAATCTCCAGTTTTTTTCTGAATCTCCAGGTTTTTTGTAATTCACCTTCAGGTTTTTACCTCCCTGGGGTTAGCAAGTGTAATTTAGCCCTTCATCAGAGCATCTCAAGAGATCAGCTTTTCCAGCAATTATTTATCACTTTGAGTTTGTATCTACTCGCTGATGCATTGAAAAGCTTTTTTTACTAAAGTTTCTATAAAAATAGCTGTTATCTGATTGCTGGCAATGAAGGAAAACACTGTGCCAGGTATTTTTGGAAGCCATTTCACTACTGGCATGGAGACAGACTAAATGCTAAGTATTCATAATTTCTGATAAGCACAACTATATGATATCAACTGTAATTTTTATAATAAAAATAAGAAAAAATAATGATGTAAAAACTTTATGGTTCACATGCATAATATGTTAACGTTTTGACTGCTCTTATGGTAGATCAAGGATAGCCTGACAAAGGCTGACACATGCAAGAGCAGTCAAAAATATTACACATGTGAACAGTGAAGTTTTCAAATTTCTTAAAGTTTAAATCACCTGAAAGTCTTAAAAGCACAAAGAAAAGGTAAACATTAAATCTGTTTCTTGTTTTCAAAACAATCAACATGGAGCCAATGTTTGCTGAAAAAGGATCTAAGCCAACAGAACAAATCATTGTTAAAATTCATGAAATACTGCAACAGTTCTGTGTGGCCGAGAACTATTCTTGTTCTGTAGCAGAATCTATTATTATTTTATAATGAAAAATAAGGCAAGTTTGTTTGAGTATTAGCTGCACTTGAAAAAAATGTAAAAATTTTATAAGTTTATTGATATTTTACTATGTAAAACCTAAATTGTTAGGGAAAGAATTCAGTATTAAATTTCAATCTTTTCAAAGATGTCATAAATCAGGAATGGTCGCACAGCTAGCCTTGAAGTTGTTTGTAAAATTGCATATTGAATGTTCATCAAACAGTCATCTGCTATAATATCTCTAAATCTTGTAAAACACAAAGCTTTATAAACTGTTTTGTTTTTTATTATCAGATATTTTGAGAAATTAAATAAAAAACAAACAGAAATTGAAAAATATCTTAAGGAGTCAATACTTGTGCCTGTAAAGTAGCTATTGTGATACTTTATTGGTAGCTTTTTTATTTCTGTATTGCAACACATTCTTGCAATAAGAGGTCAGAAATTTGGCAAGAAGATTTAAAAACAATTATTGGCAGCTCATTTTAGTTGGTTACACAAACCAGTCTAACAACTCTCCATCAATCTGTTTAATCCTTCTTTTACACATTTTTTTCACACATTGTGTTTACACTGTGTTCAATTGTTCTCACAGTTGAACTAATACTATTAAACTGACGATGTTTGAATGTCACAAACAACAGAAGAATGGCAGTAAAAATGTTTTAATCACTTCTGCAAATAATGATTCATAACCTTGGACTAAACTTGCAACGTTACATTTATGTGGTATAGGGTGCAACATGTGTGTAATTGTTGGGTTGGTCATTTTTCCTTGTTTAAGAAATGGTGATGCTTTGACTTCCTTCTTGGAGGCCGATGACAATGAATAATAAAATGGTCCAAATAAAAAGAAATGATATTTCTAAGATTTCCAGGGAATTTTTATCTCACATCATGGAAAATCAGAGAGGTTGGGGGGAAATGGGTAGCCATCACCTTGAAAAAATGGAACATGCAGAGGGATGGGGGGAAGGTTAAATTTTAACTCTATCCATGGTGGAGGTATGAATAATTTTTGGAAGTATACAATATTATAATCATATGGGATTTTAAGTTAATTCTGTGGGATGACACTTGTTAAAAATGTTAATAAGCAACTGCTCTTTTATTTGTTGCAAATCATTTTAATTTACAGAATGGAAAAAACTTTGAGCTTCTTAACTGTGATCATCACAAAACTATAATGAAGAAAAATGGTCGTGATCCAGCATCAGCTAGACCAGACATAGCTCACCAGGTATTTATACAAAGATATATGTCTCTGCCAGACCTTCTTTTCTGCCAAAGTTGACTCAGCTTTCCATCCTCCTGAGATCAGTAAAATGAGTACCAGCTTCTGCTGGGGGCTATCACCTCGTGTGCCACTTTTTTATTCTTACCACAGTTTGACATCATCTTATTCTATGATCTATTACTGAACAGATGCACGCCAACATGGAATCTATTTGTTAAATAAAAATTAACTATAGATTATATGACAGTGAAGAAGCTAAATATCTTAACTTTTCTGTGTGTTTTAGTGTCTGTTGATGTTGTTAGACAGTCCACTCAACAAAGCTGGTCTTTTACAAGTTTATGTTCACACCCAGAAGAATGTTCTGATTGAAATCAACCCTCACACAAGAATACCAAGAACTTTTGATAGATTTTGTGGATTAATGGGTAGGTAATAGGTCAACAACAACAACAACAATTTTATTCAGAGTAAAAGTTACATTTAAAGCTTACACAATCAGCGTGATCTGCAAATAGAAGTGTCTAATCTAGGCGGATCAGTGTAGTTAATTGTTATACTTATAGACTGTGGTGAAGTAGTTATATATTATTTATAATTTGTGATGACTAGTGGAAAAAAAATAACGTATTTATAACAGGGAAGTTTCTAGCATTAAATATATTTACCATTGCTTTATAGTTAGAACTTATATTTCTTTAAGGACGTAGTGATTTGGTTGATGTCAATATAATCATTATGTTGCTTTAAAATGTCAATAAGAAGAGTATGAAGTTTATTCTTAAATTGTTTCTTTGGTAGCTCTCTTAATTGCTGCGGTATCTCATTCCATACTCTTGCCCCTACTCTGGAAAACGATTTTTTCCTAATTTCTAGTCTCGAGCTCTTTATATAAAAATTTCCAGATGTAGATGATCGAGTCTCGTCAAATTAGACTATACTTTAGTTTTAAGGCAGCTGTTTTTCACTTCATTCTGTAAAGATATCAAATTAAAGCCTGTAACTAAATATTGTCTTGTTAAAAGGCGAAAATGTGACGAGTACTTTCTCAGTATTTGATCCTTTGTAAATGTCACAATTACTGAAATCGTATAGCTTTTTCTTTCGCTGGTTTTGGTAATATGGCTTCCACCGTTAAGAGACAATGCTTTTGTCAACAGCAAAACACAGTCTTAAATCTATCGTTGATTGCTAACAACTTTAAAAAAGAAATCTTGATCTGGACTGAAGTTGTCTTTCCAGGCCGTATAAGTTTATATAAAAATTGGTCTAAATGGCATTAATTTTTATAAGAAAACTGAAGTTACCTTTAAGGCATCAAGAGAAATTGCTCAGAAATCCCTGGTACTGTAATGAATTACGAGGTGAAAACGAATTTTTGTTTCTTTACATTTGTGAAAATCTTGAGCGTGATTATATAATAAATACATTTCGTGGCATTTGCCTGGTTCCTCTAAATGCATTTAAACAGAAACCAACATTTTAAACAATTATTTTATTCAACACGCTCTTGCAATAATTTAGCCGAACATTTTAAGAGCATAAATACATATGACAGTTTGCGTAATATCAGATGAAGAAAATAACTGTAGCCATATTGAAACGCAAACTCAAACTGTGGAAATTATAGTCAAACTATGCCGTAATATTTTTCGAATTGCTGTTTATGATTGATTACCAGTTGAATTCGACTTAACTGCTGTTTATCCGCCTTAGCTTGATTATATATCATCAATTTCGCCAGTATTCAGTCACATTTTCTTACCCGCTGCATTCACTGAATACCCTTTATATGATTTTAAAATGTTTTGCATAAAATTTGCTTCAAACTAATGCAACTGAATCAGTAAACACTTCTATGAAAGTTACTATACTGATACTAAAATAATTTACAAAATATTCATATTTCTGTTGAATTATGCATTTACAAAGGCCACTTAAAAAACATCCCGGTTTATCATCGAAATTTTCCCAAAATTCAGTGAGGGAGGGTGTTTTTTTCTAGGTTTTATACTTTTGTCGACTACCGAGTCAGTTTGGGAGTAAATCTACAACACCAACTACAAAATAAGTCATGATTCGGTATTTTGGATAACGTTTCGTTTTTTAAATTTAACGCAAATGTTGCCAAAATTGAATTTTTCGTGAAGATTTCAAAATCCATGCAACTTATGGAAGAGGAAATATAGGCTAGACCAAAACAATAACGGTGCAAACGTGGGTGGAAAACATGGATTACGTGAAACAGCTAGTAGCCTAGTAAAAAAATAATTAAATAAAGAAAAGTAGTTAGATTTAGCAGCATCAGTATCAAAAGATTACCTCATTTGAAGCCTTTGCGTTTGATCTTCAGTACGGTTGGACTTTTGGCTTTCAGATTCTGGATTTGGTTTTCGAGATTTATTGCCACTCTTTGAGTTGTGGGGTCGAGATGTTTGGGCAAGGCCGAGTTCTTTTTCCAGTTGAACTGTCTTCAAGCGAAGCTGCTGCAGCTGATTTGTTGCATCCAGGAACTTGCAATCTGATGCCGTAATACTAAAAGGATACAACGAGTTAAACAATTTTGCTTCAAAATTGCCAAATGAATACGAAATCAACACAACTTATTAAATTTAGTAATATCAACTTATAAAAATATTGTCATTGCCACCAAGTGCTTGCTTGCAATACATCAAGGTATCTTCTATCATGTTCGTGAAATGTCACTATTCCCAGAAAAAAAGCCAATTCCACTGATTTACCATGATACCTGCAATTGCACAACGCACTTTCTTGGAATTATCCATAATTTGCTCGCCCTTTGCTTCCGATAGTTAAAGAATAGTATTGCAAGGAAATATAGCATTATTCTTTCAAAAACAAGATTTTCCTGGATGAGTCCTAGAAGAATGTTTGATAGAACTCTGTAAACACAGAATCCTTTAAAAAAAAACCTTAATTGACAAAAATAAAAAAAAAAAAAAATAAAAAAAAGAGTTGTTATTTCTAAAATCAAACTTTACTGAATTTTAGCTTGAAATACATGTTGTTGCTAACAGATTAAGTGCAAATACTTGCCGTTTTTGAAGTACTGCAACAAGCTGTAGGAGGCGATCTTTTTCTACTTCTGCTGCCAAAGAAAGGGTCTTGTTTTCTTGAAGCTGGGTTCTTAGATCTTGAAGATCCTCACTAAAACGAAAACATGTATAATTGAAATGCTATTAAAAATCACTGCATTTGGTTAAATCTACAGTAACTGTTCATATTCGTTAAGATGGCACAAAAAACCTGATAAAAACTACTTAAAATAGAACAACTGCTAAGCAGCGCTAAGGAGCTTTTCACCGTACATGTAGGTTCAATTTTTTAATTTTGACAATCAAGAGAAAGTATTCGGCACTTCGTTACACTGACCATTTACGCTATACTTAAAATGTTTGCTCTATTTTACCAGCACAAGTATGCCAATCAAAGAGCTTTATTTAGTGAGGCTGGAAAAATCCAAAGTAATCCTAAGCTTACAAAGATGCTTTTTTTTATTTCCAAGGCCATTACTGATTAGAATGGATGGAGCCTAAATGTATACCGTCAGAGTTGAAGGCAGCCTTTAGAAAATTGAGGTTCTTAAATACAAATTCATTTCAGGACACTTGTCAAGAGTTTTGCAGAATTGAAAAAGGTTAATATTAATAATAGTAATAACAATAAAAATAACAATAATAATGTAAAATATAAGAGTACTACTTTACAACCAAGAGATGTTCAGCAACGGACAAAACCATTGTAACAACTTTTAGATTTGACGCCATATAATTTAAAACTAAAAATTTTGACCGAACAACTTACCATAATTTTATGGTACTTCTTCAACAGAGAATGCATACTTTTGTTAACAATAAAAATAAGAAATATATATTATTAATAACAAATATAGAGTCACAAGAAGCAGACCTTATACAAGCCCTGTTCCTCCAAATACTATGGTTCGCGTAGACATCTGAAACTGAACTGCTCATTGTATTCGAGAGACTATTTCCAGGATTAGGGTTGTTACCAGACAAATTGTGACCAAGTGACTTGTTTTCTGTTAATACATGAATGTCTTCATCAGAACTTTTAGTTGTCATCCACTGATTTTTTGAATCCATTTCCCTCCATTCAGTTTGAGTCGTGATATTAACACCACTACTGGTAGCTATTGCAACTGGCGTTTTTTGCTCTACCCTCAATCGTTTTACTTCCGATTCCAGTTCACAAATTTTGTCTTCTTGTATTTGGCATTGTCGCATTAAATTTTCTACGTCAATAACTTCCCATGTTTTGGAATCCTTGGTAGTTGCTCTTTTAGGTGCTTCAAGGATTTGATTGGCTGCATCTTTCAAATGCTTTTGTTCCTCCTGCTAATAAACAGGCTCTTATTAGTTTACTCTTTAAAGAACCAACAATCAAAAGTATTGTAACTGAGACAACGCACAGTGAATCAAAAATCTGTAATCGACAACAGATATCTACTCAGCAAAAATTGTTATTCGAAGAGCGCAAGTGCCTGCTGTTCGTTTCAAGTAGTTTCATAAAATTTTCGTAGAAGTATATCAGCTCTTATAAACTGTACCTAAGTGAAAAAGATTTGATCAATAATTGTTGACGGATTTTGTACTGCAGTTATAAGCAATGACGTTATGATATACGATCTTTGTGGTTATAGATGTCATTTTTAAAAATAATTGCAAAAGAGAATGCAAAAGAGAAGTCTGAAAAAATATAATCGGGCGTCAACAGCATTCGAACTCGTGGTCCCTGCGATACCCGGTGCAGTGCTCTAACCAACTGAGTTATGAAGCCACATCTGTTCTAGTGGGTCTATCTGTGCCACTTAAACAATAACTGTGACGTACCCTGGTTAATAGCAACTGATGGCGTTATATTACTATATTTGCGGTTATAAACACAATAGTGCAGTTTCGAGTTCTTGAGGTCCTCTGGTCATTACAACGCAGGCCTAGTTGTAGCTCCCAATGAAGGCTACCCTGTATTGTTTGCTTATCAACCATGGAAAACCTTAAAGAAGCAAATAGCTTACTAATCTTAAGAATTGAGAAAGTTGAATATTAATTGTGTTTTGTTCCGAAGGTAAAATAAAATATTGCACTGAAAAAGAGTATTTGATAGAGGAGCTAAAAAATTACAGTAAAAGAATTACAGGAAATTCTGCATCGTGAGTGTCAACCATAGAACGTTTATGAACTGAACTCTAAAATTTAATTTTTATCGTTTAAATATTTAGGCGCAGCAGAACAACTGTATGAAGTTTTGTTAAGGTGTTAGCCAAGCAGTTCCAAAAAAATTGAGGTTTTTTTAAGGTTTTGTAACAAATCAATAATATTCGATCCGGGGCTCAATATTTGATGTCAGCTGTTGTATATGACGTAGGTTACGATATTCAGAGATTTTGAAATAAGGTTGCAAAACAACAACAACGCAGAGAGGTTCAACGACACCAGTACAAACCAACATACGCACAGGAAGATCATCGTGACTTATTGATTGTCGTGCAGCCACATTTTACTGAAAGCTCTCAATATCGTAACCTACGTCATATACAACCGCTGACATCAAATATTGAGGCGCCGATCAAATCTTGTCGATTTGTTACAAAAGCTTAATTTTTCTGAACTGCTTGGCTGACACTTGAAAAGGGCTTCATTTAGTTGTTTTGCTATGCCTAAATATTCAAAACGATAAAAAGTCAATTTTAGCGTTTAGTTTTCCTTAAAAAATGCAACCTCGTATTACAATGCCACATAATTTTCCAAAGAAAAAAGCTATATTGAATTCCAAGAATATAAACTTATCAGTGTGGTTTTAACGCGTCAACCAACTCAGGCCACCTCACGTGCGAACAACTTTCCGCAAATGAAGTATCTAATTGCCAAAAGAGCAAAGACCTACGGCGCTTACCAAAACTCAACCTTGTGAACCTTAACGACTATCTTGTAATCAAAAATTGAGGAAGGTTCATGTTATTCGATAGAGCGAGTCCGTTTAGAGCCCGAGTCAAGTGCGAGCCAACTTGGAACCAACTTTGAGTTTCAAATTTTTTCTTAATTTTTCAATTCACTGCAAAACCAGCATTAACATGAGACATTTTCACATTATTTGGACACCAAACCGACGTGATTTCAGCCATTGACCAGCACGGTCGAACCACAATATGAAATTTATCGTCGCTTTGCCCGCTTAGAGATATTAATATCAAACAGAACACTCAAAAGAGCCCTGAGGATGACAATCTTTGTCGAAAACGTTTGGTGTTTTAACATTTTAAACTTTTAAATCCTCGATATATTTTTTATTATAACCGATGATAGCAAATTTATGTCAAACATTATATTTTTGTTTTGTTTTAATTTTTGTGTTTTCAATTTCAGAACTGTTTTCAAAGATCGCCGATCACCCAATAAAGCAAAACACTTGCTGAATTATTTTTTAACATCAAGTCTGCGATGATAAAGTTGAAAAAAGTGCTCATAGAAACAAACAATCTGCCATCTGAACTACACAGATTTGAAGATTATGGTAAAATACATTTTTTGAACATTTGATTTTACGCTTCAAGATATTTTTGTGTTGTTTTAGTTTCTGTTTATTAATTGTTTACAAAACATTGTAGCGAAAGCCCAACTTTCAGCTGTCTCCTCAGGGTTGCTTTCAGATGCCTTTTAGTTTTATCTCACTGGCTTATAATTTTGCACATTGAGTTCTGCTCGCAGCACTTCACTTTCTATTAGATGAATTGTATACCAGCCAGGTATAAAGGGTGTATCAAAAGAGAAAAACAGTGAATTACTTTACCGTAAGTGCAGCAATAAGTTCATCATCATGTATTCCCTTCTCTATCAGAGTTTTTAACTGCAGCTTGATTCCTTTCAATTCTTCTGATAACACTTTATTTCTCAACTTGGATGCCTCATGTTTTTGTTGGAGCTTGCAATGATCTTCTTTCAATAAAACAAATTCGGACAGCACTTTCTAGAATCGAAAATACAGAATATTTCATGGAAAGTGCGGATACACAGTTTTTATACACAAGTCGTAATGTATCATAAAACTGATGGAAATAGCGAACAAAACCAACCAAGTTATTATATTATATGATACGAAGTGACGCGTGAATAAACTGTACACAAAGCACCTTTTAATTTCATGGTGTTTTCTGTTTATCACATGCATTTTGCGATTCCCTTTCCAGCTGCGCCTGATATAACTCTTAATCATGAAATTTAGGTTCACAAGTAACTAATAGTTAACTCAACAATATTTATAAAACATGAAAACCACGCCGGAAGTTGGGAGAATATCTACATCTACATCTATTTCCCGCAATATTCCTAGGGGACATAAAAGTTCTAGTGTCATCTATATTCAGGAATTCGGGTTCTAGATTGTTCCAGCCTTGTATAGTACGGGGACAAAGACTGTATTTGTATGTATCACAGCCAGTGTGTAAAAGCAGGAATTTTAGCAGGTGAGATCACCTGGTTTCAACGTGGGTTGGTGCTGAATGTACAATGGGATGTTGATCGCTGCCTCGCTGTGCAGTGCCTTATAGTAGAGTTAGTTTTGCGACTTTCCTTCTGTATTGGAGTGACTGCACCCAAAGATGATTGAGGGCCCTTGATACACAATCTTGTTCTGCTCCATATGTTCTTGTTGTGAAGCGGGCAGCTCGTCTCTGTACATTTTTTAGCCACTGGATCTGGCATTGACGGTACAGATCCCAGACTGCGCTGGCATATTCAAGAGTCGGTCTGATCAGGGAGATGTAAGCTCAGCTCTTTATCATTTCTTTGGGGCAAGAGTGCAAATTTCTCTTGATAAAGCCCAGAGTTTTGTTTGCTTTGTTTTTAACATTTGAAAGCTTTCCAACTCAATGTTTTAGTAATAATGACACCAAGGTATGGGTGTTGATCCACAGACTATAGTGTGTGACCAGACATTGTGTAGTTATACGTAGTTTGTTGCCTTGACCGATTAATCCTCAGTACATAGCATTTAGATGGGTGGAATATCATCTGCCAAGTTTTCCTTCCAGGTCTTATAGGTGCTGAATGGTGTCTTGATGATTGTGAACAAGGCCATGTAAGAGTGTATCGTCAGCAAATAGCTTTAAAAGCGTGGAACATATACCGTTTCCAATATTATTCATAAACAGTAGGAAGCAGAGGGGGCCCAGGACTGTACCCTGGGGGCACCCGATCTGACCACAGAGGCTTACGGCTGTTTTTTTCCCTCCAGGAGAAATAGCCTGGTTCTGTTCGTTAAGTTTGCTAAGTAAGCGGCCATGCGCAACAGTGTCGAAGGCTTTAGAGAAGTCAAGATAAGCATGTCCAAGAAAAGCTTGAAAATCCCGAGCAGAAAGCGAGGGGCTTACAAACTTTTTGAGTGTTCTGACAACATTCCAAGTGATTTATTTAAAGTAAATTAGTACAAATCGTCAGCTTGTAAATAACTATAGAAGAAATGTTTGTGTTGAAACAAGCTTCTTTTTCTCGGCAGAAAAAAAAATCTGAGTCCCTAATGGGAATCGAACCCATGACCCTCTGATTACCGGTCTGACGCTGTACCCACTGAGCTACAGGAACTCACGTAGGGAACGGGTCACTATAAGCAGTTTGGGAGAGCTTGGCATTTCAACTTTCACAGCTTATTTCTCATTACCAGTTCTATTGTTTTGTTTGAGTTATGTAAGAAGAAGTTGGAGGTTGAATGATAATTTGCCTGGGGCTGTAAGGATTAAGACTGACCACAAAAATGAAGAAGAAAAGTTCATTCTGTAGGGTCAAAGTTTATTTATAGTACACAAACTAAAGTTGTTTCAAAATTGTACCCGAAATCACTGTATTTGTACAGCTTCAGAAAATGACTCTTGATGAGTCAAATGTATTCCTCAAGTATTGGTTGATGGTGGCTCTGATCGAGGTAAGCATTGCTTAATTTTGGTAAAACAACTAAATTGTTTTGTTGTATAAATATAAACCTGTCGAGTTCCTTTTTTAAGTTGTTGGTGTTGATTTTCAACTTACTGTAATATATTTGTTGCAAATTAAACCAGTCTGAAATGAGCCAGAAAGTAAAAACTAATTTCTCATTTTTATAAAAAAACACTTTAGTTAGTCTTTGAACAACTCGTATTGCTTTGAAAATGTAAAAATTTTAATTCATCATCAAATTTTAAGAAATACATACACAACTTTCTTCAAAATTGTCATGTTTTGACTCGGAAAACTTAAATTAAAACTTGTTGTTTGCGGAATGATATTCTTTTGAATTTGCAACTGAAACTGGGAGAAATTATTATCCACCTCCTGGGAGGTGGACATTGTCCAATACCCCGAAATAGCGAACCAATCAGAATGCGTATATCACCAAGGTCATTGAGTTTGTATATACTAATGGCTATTAGCACATTTTTGGGTCTGATAAGTAATAGAATTAATCTCCCAAGTACAAATAATTGTTAGACTCCAGTGTAGCTGAAAGCTATCATCTTTGGTGCAAAATGATTTA
>JAOCPT020516821.1:0-7500 GCA_026546935.2 Palythoa grandiflora
AATTTATTTGTCAACTTGTTTATATGAATCAATGTTTGTCCCACTTCCACAACAACATTCAAATTGTATTGTTCCGTTGGAATGTTTACATATTGTGTGTCAGCTTTAATCAATTTTCTCCAATGTGGTGGTATAGCATCTATTAAAGTCATGTATGACCAACCCTGTATGTACTTAGTACGTAGTATGTACTACAAATTTTCCAACCATTGTTTCAAGATAGTGTAATGGAATATTTTTCCACTGAGAATTTTCTTCTCCCAATAGCCTTTTAATCCATAAAATTTTAAACATTATTGTCATATCGGGCATTTTTAGTCTGGTCTCCTTGTTTGACCCTCCTCTCAAGGGGAAAGTATTTTGAGGTGTATCCATTATTAATTACGCAGCTAGTGGCGTTACTGTACAGCGTTGAATACCACTAAATAAAAGATCCACCAAAATTAAGCGACGATAAAGCTTTTCTAATGAAAATATGTTCCAAGCAATCAAAAGCTTTTTAAATTAAAATCTAAAAAGAGTACTAAACCGGGGGTATTTTTTTGCTCAGTGAAATGTATCACATCATGTATTGTTCTTATGCATTCACCAATAAATCGTCCTTTTACAAATTCAGCTTAGTTGTTATCAATTACTGTAGGGAGTACCTTTTCTAGTCTTATCGTCAGCGCTTTAGAACCAATTTTGTAGTCGACATTCAACAGCGATATCGGTCTCCAATTATCAATTTTTAGGAGCTCTTCTTTCTTTTTAGGTTTAGGAAGCTAGATAATTATTCCTCGGTTTTGAGCAATCATCATTTCTCGCTTTTCATGAGCACTATTTAAGGAGTTACATACTAGGTGTGCTGTTTCATTCCAAAAAGCTTGGTAAAATTCTCCGTTAAACCGTCTACTCCCGGGCTTTTACCATTCGACATTCGGTCTAGGGCTTCCTTACATTCTATTATAATTAGTTTTGCTTCTAATGACAATCTCGCTACTTCACTCAACTTCTTGCTTGGAGATACATTAAAGAAATTGCTGTATTTTGGGTCGTGCGTGTCTGTTTTATTCGAAGAATATAAATTGCTGTAATATTTTGCTGCAAGTTCTAAAATTAATTTTGGATCGGTTATATATTGCCCGTTTTCTGTTTCTATTACGGTCATGTTTAGAGTCGTACTTCCGTTTCTCTAGGTTTGCGAAATATTTGGTGCTTTTTTCACCTTCTTCTGTTCTTCGAGCCAGCAGGCTTTACATCTCAAAATTGCCCCCTCTGCTTTTGAATTGGCAATTTCTTTTAATGCATTTTTTACAATTTCATACCTGACTAACGTTTCATCATTAGCATCTTGACCAATTTTTTCTTCAAGAACCGTTAATTCTTTTTCTAGTTCTTTCTCTTTCTCTTTTGCTTTCCTTTTCTGAGATTTTGAGTATTCAATAGCATAACTTCTGATGTCGCACTTAATCATTCCCATTTTGTTCGTGCGTTATTAACATAATCACAAAAAGTCTCTGCTCTTTTATACAATTCTTCATGGACTCAAGAAATTTTTCATCATTCAGTAATTTGCTGTTTAACTTCCACACACCAGGGCCGCGTTGATTTTCTACTTTAGGTTTAAAAGTGATTGCCACAGCAATGTAATCAGGAGCAATACTTGAACAATTTTGCATTCTGATACTGATTCAATTTGCGTCTCTGAAACTAGCCATATATCTAATCTAGGTTGGACGCTAGGGTAAAACAAACGATTTCTATATGTAACCTTACGATTTTGCGGGTTCATTTTTCTACATATATCTACTAACTCTAGATTATCTATTACTCTTAATAATTGTTCTCTTCCTTCATGTCTTCTCTTTATTTTAGCAGACAATACTTTTTTATCTAAATATTCATTTAACGTGACATTGAAATCACCGCCAAGTATAACCTTATCTATGTTTTTTGTCCTAAATTTTTGTTCAATAGAAGAAGAAAGTAATTTGTTCCTTTTCTCTGTTGGGAGCGTTTACGTTGCATATTTTTACGTCTTCGTTAACCATTTTTGAATTCAAAAGGTTGTAATATCCCTTTGTATCTATTTGTGCTTCATTAATGGTGATTTCAACTCCCGATCGTATTAAAACAATACATCCTTTTGAATGAGTTGTGCTTCCACTAACAAAAAGTTTACCCTCACCCCATTCATTCTTTAACATGTTAATATCGCAGTGTAAGGAGTACGTTTCTTGTAAAAATGTAATATCAGAATTTTGTTTTTTAACCCATCGAAAACTTGCTCCTCGCTTTATTGGATCCCTGATCCCTTTACATTTAGTGACAATATTTTAATCCTTTTCATTTCATTTTAGTGTTGTGATCTAGAGTTGAATAAAAGCAAAATTCTGTACACTAGTCACTATTGAAGAATTTTAGTACTTATGCGGGCGATCTCTGATACTTAGTTTGTCCAATTTAAAGTATGATAATTTGCCCTGCTTTCTCGCTTCAATTAATCGAGGCATAAGTTCCTTTCTTCTTCTTATTGTTTCCCTTGCAAGATCTTCGTTTATAAATAAACCAGGGCGCTTTACTTTCTCGGCTCTTTTGATCAGTACTCCTACTCCTTCCAATCATACATTTTGCAAACGATTTTTCGAGGTTTAGATTCCTGGGTGCCATTTATTCCTTTTCTGCGGCCAATCCTATGTGCACGTTCAATGTTAGGTTTGCAATCCTCATCACGGTTTAATTTTTCAATCAGCGCGGCCTGCAATTTTTGTTCAGTTGTATCCCAGCCTTCATTTGAACTTTCCGGTATTCCATCAACGCGTATATTGCACCGCCTGCTCTGATTCTCAAGATAGACAACCTTGTTCTTTCATTTCTTTAATGTCTTGCTCGATTATTTCAACACTTGCTTGTTCGGTTATGCTTTGTTGTACTCTTTCCATATCCTTTTGCGTGTATTCAACGCTTATTTCTAAATCTCCAATGATTTTAGGGAGGTCTGTCAGCTTCTTATTAGCCTTTTTCAGCTCCGTTTCTTCTTTTCACATTGGCCTGTGCCAGTGCTGTTTCGAACTGTCTCTTCATGGCTTCTTCTTGCTCTTTTAGCAACTTCTTAACGGTTTCTATCGTCAACATGTGCTCTTGCTCTTCATTCTGGTCTCCTGCCACTGTACCTCTTGTTCTTTTTGGCGGCATAATTAATTTTTTGAAGAAATGTGGTGAAAAAAATTTAACTATAAAACTATAAGTTAGGAAACGGAGGAAAACACGTCCGCCATGCTTGTCGATGACCGTTGACTCCTGTATAACCCTCTTAATACTCAGGTGTTTTGTAGTTGTTTGTGGTCTTAAATATGTAACTACACCAACTTTTATACCGTCTGAGTCGCAGGTGCGGTTTATCAGCCATTACCTAAAACCTTTGCTTTCGTACAATATCTGTCAGTTGCGTGCCTGGAGATCTTTGCGCTTTTGTGATCCTTGGAAGTATCTCAGCTGGGATCTCAAAGATATATTTTAAGAGCAATTCCAAAGTGTCGTCGAGAAGGTAGCTACGCATGATCTCCAGCTGAATGACACTAATGCGAAGTTAGGGTCATCAAACCGGAACAGGGAACAAGCATGGGAAACGAGGGCACAGGGATGATAGATAACAATTGTGAAAGACTCAATAACGTTTGTGAGGAGAACAGTCTTATCATCACAGGAACTCTCTTTCCTCACAAAGAAATCACTTGGATATCCCCTGATGGAAAAACACACAACCAGATCGACTATGTGCTAATTAATCAACAATGTAGAAATTCAGTCCAAGATACAAGAGCCATGAAAGCCACAGATATGGTTCAGACCATCAGTTAGTTATAATCAATCAAATTCAAGCTGCAAGAAATCATCAAGTCCATCAGCAAAAGAGTAAAATGCGACACCAACAAACTGCGGAATGAAGCAGTTAGGAAAGCATTCTCACAAGAGCTTCGTAACCAGTTTGCAGTTCTTGAAGCAATAGATGAGATGCAGAACATGACATTAACACCAATTAGTGGACCTGCTTTAACAAAGCTTATAACAAAAAGAAAAGAATTAATCAAACCATCGATCCGTCAAGGTACATGGTTGAGGAGTAGAAACACCTTTAAAAAAGGTCCAAATACAAAACGCGAAGTCGGAAAAGATCCAAAACCAACTGTGAATGAAACATAAGGAGAAAGACAAAGAAGTTAAGAAAAATTTTAGAGCTGACAAAAAAAATGGCTTAACGAACTGATGGATGATGCTGAGAATGCGGCAGGCATGGGAAACATGAAGACCTTATATGAAATAACGAAGAACATCTGTAACAACAAGCCTCAAAATTCCATCGATATCAACGATAAAGATAGGGAATAACATCACCGAGGACTCATCTAGACTAGCTACAATCCCCGAAAAAAATAGTCAAACACTTTTGCTCCTCTTCCCTTTTCAATGTTGTTTGGTACAGATATGCTAGAAACTGAATGGTTGCTGCGGTAGTTAACCAACCTTGAGTGGGGGAGAGGGGTGTTTCACTTATTTTTGTAGGGGATTCTAGATGGAAAGAACACTTAGAAGAGATCCTTTAACCGCGCAGCACTGATAGACCCAATGACGTTAGATATAGACACAATCCTGAAAATTGATTAAATTAGTAAAGAGCCCATCAGTGAAGACGAAGTCAGACAGAATATCAGATCTCTAAAAAATGGACACGCAGGCGGCTTTGACCACGTCGTAGCAGAGCTACTTGAAGCAGATCTAGAGACACCCACTCAGAAGCTACATGAAATGAATGAATGAAGAAAGGAACAGATGAAATGCTACGAAAAGAACAAATAGGATTCCGATGGAAGTACATGTTTGTATTAAGCAACATCACTGAACAGACGCATGAAGGCAAGCCACCCTGGTCTTAAAAGTTTTTGATTTTGAAAAGGCGTTTCATTTGCTGCATACAAACAGCCTCTGGGACATCATGAAGCTGGAAAGATCAACTGGAAGCAGGAAAGACCATCATGATAATCCAAATCCTTTACCAAGAATTTGAATGTACAGTTCTCAACGTATACCAAGTATCTGGGTGGTTTCAAGTAAAGACTGGGATCAAGCAGCGCTGCATAATGTTCGGTTTTTTTTATCTCTTCTTGCTATTGATTGGATAATGTACGAAACAACTAGTCGAGCCAACACTGGAATCAGATGGAAACTTACCAGCCAGCTGGAGGACTTAGACTTTGTGGATGGCATTGCACTTATTTCGATCAATCACAGCCAAATGCAAAAGAAAACGAACAAGTTATCTGAGAAAGCCCAGAGAGTGTGACTTAACATCATTAGCTAATCTACAAATCGGGTACTGAAGGTACACTGCAAGAACAGAGTTAATCAAGTACCTAAGTAACCAAAGCATTCAAGAAATCAACAATTTCTCCGACCTTGGAACCATTGTAAGCACTAACGGACAGGGACACGGAAAGCAGGCTTAGTAAGGACAAGATAGTTTTCAGGAAATTGAAAAAAGTATGGAACTCTAAGCAATTCAACAAGACAACCAAGATCAAGCTATTTAACAGCCTCGTCGAACCTATCCTCCTGTATGGGAGCGAGACTTGGAAGACCAATGTAAAAGACTACGAGAAGCTTAACTCCTTACAGTACTAATGTCTGAAGAGAAGCTTGAGCATCTTCTGGCCATGCAAAATATCTTTAGGACATGTTGTCAGGGTGCCGCAGCAACATCACTGCTTAACTGCACTGACATGGTCACCCGATGGCGGAAGAAAGGTAGGCAGACTCGAAACAACTTGGAGACGTTCGATAGAGAAAGAGTGAGCGAAAGCGCACAGGAAGTTGTGGGAGGAAGCTAGGATATCATAAAAAGGATTGCTGTTGTTGTAGTGGCACCTAATAAGGCACGATGGCTGAAAAGTACTAAGGCCTTTTTGCGCACCTGAGCACGAAGCGGTTAGGTAATGTAAGGTTTGTTTCTCCAATCTTAAACCTTATTCGATTTGTTAAAGTATTGCCATCGTCCACGATGTTTTAATAATTCCACAATTCAACGAAGGCAGATTAACAATCCCGCGATAACCGCGGTCCCGATCGAGAACATATATGGCATCGATCGTTTACAATGGTATCGACTGTTTTACGATATGGCATCGATTGTTTTAAATGGCAATAATAATTACAAAAGCCTGAGGTTATTTTGCTGCTTCCTAAAGGCTCTTAAAACTTTTTAAGACATTCAAAGTAGCCTTGTTGTCGATATGGAGTTTTAGTCTTGTTTAAATTTCTCGATTTCTACGGATAATAGCCCATGAGGCGAAGCCGAATGGGCTATTGATCAGCGGCTCTTAAGGGCGAAGGGTCTAATTGTTTTAGTATCACCCCACTAGTTGGACGAAAAAGGCAATAATAAAGTTAGCAATTTCATGTCGAAGAAATATTTATTTGGAAATTAACTGAGAGAAACCGTCACGCTCTTGAGCCTACTGGTCAGATGGTCAGCGGTCAGCGAAGCATGTTGGCGGTTTATTCGAATGCTCCCAGTTTTCATGCTTAAAACCGTTATTTTCTCCTCTCTACTAATTCTATATTAATTGTATTAGTTGTGTTTATTGTCATTATGGGCTCCACATCAGATATGCAACGTAAAATCGAGGATTTATATGAAAAACTAAAGAAAATCGACGATCTTGAAGCTTCACTTGGACTACTAAGTGCGAAGTATGACGATCTGGTTAAGAAACATGATTGTTTAACTAAAGAAGTAAAGAATCTCCGGATCGAAAACCGAAGCCTGAAAGCACAACTCACTTCGACTCAGGAATTGTCTGTCCAGAACTCAAATGATATTAATGACCTAGAGCAGTATTCGAGACGTGACTGCTTAGAAATACGCGGAGTTCCGCAATCAAAGGACGAAGATACCGATGAAATAGTGAAGAAAATCGGAGATCTGATGGATGTAGATCTTGATGATAACGATATATCCGTGAGTCACAGACTTTCGGATGGATTTCAAACAAGAAGTGATGGAGTGCAAATCAAGCGAGTACCTGCCATTATTGTCAAATTCATAAGACGATCAGATCGAGACGAGTTCTACTCTTCAAGGAAGAAACTTAAAGGAAAGTCGTCCAGGGATATTGGTTTCACAAGACAACCGAGTCAACAAATCTATATCTCCGAGAGTCTAACGAAGAAGAACAGGGAACTATTCAACGCATCTCTAAAAGCAAAGAAGTCTCATCGGTTCAAATTTATTTGGACATCGTATGGTAAAATTTGCCTCAGACGGGATGCCAACAGCCCTGTGATTACCATCAAGAGTTTTGATGATCTTCGCAAGCACAACCTTGCAACAAGCTAAGTGACATTAGTGACAATTTAATCTCTAATCTCCCAGTTTTGGGGAGTACTAGTACTTATAGTAGTATTGATGATAGTAGTGTTAATAGTGATATTGATCCTGACTTAAATCTTCCAAGTCACACT
>JAOCPT020516895.1:0-11909 GCA_026546935.2 Palythoa grandiflora
ACTCCACCTCCTTCTGAAGAACGGCGGATACAGCCACCAAGAAAGAAAAAGAAACCTCAGTGGATATCCTATATAAAGTCTGGACCTATCGGTACAGGACCCAATCCTGACAAACTGAGAACAGGAAAATTGAGATGAAAGGTTTCAGCCTGTGATGAAAAAGCCTGAAAAATGGATTAGATATATTGACACCTAGACAAAGACTTGTTTAAAATGTTTTACTAATAAAAATTGTTATTCATGCTAACATTGAGTCTCTTTATGTCTTTTTGTATGGTCAGTTCTGTTTCATGTTCACTTCAATTAAAAGTTCATGATCTTCGTCACAGTATCCTTTACTTTTCTTTTGAAATCTATCTTGATCCTTCTTCTTAGGGATAAGAGCATATACAAAGTCTTTTAGTCTTGCCTCTATTTCGACCATGTTCATATGTTGAAATGCTTCATCAAAGTACAAGTCCACTTTCTCAGTTTGAGTTAACATTGCACAATCTTGATTTTCCCACGAAATTTTGCATCCACAACAACGCTGACTGAAAATCTCATTCAGTTTCTTACAGGTCTGCACAGCACAGCTGTTAGAATATGTAGCATTTAGTCTTTCAAATCTTGAAGTAATATCTACATCCATCTCCAGTTCATCAACACTTGTAGCGCGTCTGAATTCAGAATGATTGTGACTCACAACAAACTCGTGTAGTTTAATTTAAGAAATGTAAAAACAAAAGCTATTGTGATTTTTGTAAAGACGTATTGTTAACTCACTTAGTGTCGGTAATTATCTTGAGTGAACACAATAGGTTTTCTCTACTTTATTCAAATCATTTTGTTGACTCTGCAAAAAGTAGGAATATTACGTAAACATTGGAGTCGAGAAAGTCCGGGCAAGTTCTGCATATGGATGAGCTGCGCACTAATTTATACACATTGCGCCCTATTTAATTTTATGTTAATGACTATGCGCACTAATTTATACAGTTTGAACGACGCACTTATTTATGTTAATGACTGTACGCACTAATTTATGCACAAAACGCACTTTTTAAGTGTAAGAGTACAATCACTATTTCAAAATCAGCCCATCCCACTGTAGCTACCTCGGTAACTCAGTTACAGAGCACCAGTCATGAAATCGGTGAGTTGTGGATTCGATTCCCGCTCGGGGTATCTGTTTTTTTCCTGCAAATTTGTTCTGTTATTATTTCCTCTAAAGCCGCATCAAAATTTCTCTCTCTGATTATGAACCGGTTGTTCAAAATGTGTTGTATGTATATTGCATTAATAAAAGTTTACACCAGCTCAGATGGGCAAGTTGCTTGATGATCAACAGAAGTGATTCCCAGTCCAAGAAGTCTGCGGGTAAATCCTTTGCAATCAGTAAACAAAATTGGCCCATACCACTAGGACTGTAGTTACCTCGGTGGAACAACACTGATTTATAAATAATATGTAAAATATAATTTTCTGCTCGGAAATACTATGAAATAGGTGGTGCTGAGACCAATGGTTTTTTAAGAATGGATTCTAACGGTTTGTGATCAGAAATCACTGTGACAGGTCTGCCATATATGTAGTGATGAAAACGTTCGCACCCGAATACAATCGCATACATCTCTTTCTCAATCTGCGCATAGTTTTGTTCAGTTTGTGTTAACGATTTGGAGGCATAAGCTACTGGCCTACCTTTCTGTAAGAGCGCTGCTCCCAATCCATTCTTTGAAGCGTCAACCTCAATGGTAATTTCCTGACTGTTATCAAAGTAGGCCAAAGTTTTGGAATCGGTGATACAATCTTTCATGGCTTCGAAAGCGTTGTCATGGTTACTGTCCCATAGGAATTGTGAATCCTTCTTAAGTAGCGATCTTAATGGTGCTGTGATTTCTGACAATCGTGGTGTGAATTTGGCAAGATAATTCACCATGCCGAGCACTGTCTGCAGTTCCTCCACATTGGTCGGTGGGGGCATTTCCTTGATCGCAGCTACCTTTGCCGGATCGGGCTTGAGACCATCTGCAGTCAACAGCGAACCAAAATAGCTGATTTCAGTGACAGAAAATGCACATTTGTCTGGATTTAACTTGACACCTCTCTCACGAGATCTCTGCAGCACTGCTCTCAGGTGGGTGTCATGCTCCTCTGCTGTCGCACCATACACAAGAATGTCGTCAACAATTGCAGCTACTCCCTCGAGGCCTTCATAGGTTTCGTCCACTTTCTTCTGGAAAACCTCCTGCGCTGAATGAATACCAAAGGGCATGCGTAGAAACTTATATCTACCATAGGGAGTATTAAATGTAGTCAACACTGAGCTGTCTGAGTCAAGCATTACTTGCCAGTAGCCCGATTTAGCATCTAGTTTGCTAAAGTACTTTGCTCCTTTTAGCTCAGGGATAATGTCCTCAATAGTAGGTAGTCTATAATGTTCCCTCTTTATGGCTTTATTTAAGTCCCGGGGGTCCAAACAGACACGTAAATCCCCATTTGGCTTTTCTACGACTACCATTGAGTTAACCCAATCAGTGGGCTCATCTACTTTGGCAATAATGTTACTTCTTTCCATCCTGTCTAACTCAGCTTTCAATTTATCCTTCAGGGCTAGTGGGACCTTTCGGGGTGGGTGAACTACAGGTTGAGCTTTCTCATCAAGGGTAATCTTGTACTTTCCTGGGAATAACCCAATGCCTTTAAACACATCACTGTATTCTTTGATCCAATTGTTTACAATTGTAGGTTCAATGTATTGGCTGGGGGGAGAGTCTATGGCTAGTACCAATTCAATTAAATTCAAGTTAAGGGATGACTGAAGACCAATTACTGGTGGTGCATCAGTGTCTACAACATAGAAATCAAGATGTTTTGACATACCTTTGTACTTGCAATCAAGGTTAATTTTACCTTTAACTTTCAGTGCTTCGCCTCCGTAGCCATAGAGTTTGTGTTGTGTGGGCAATAAAGGATGACTGCCTTTCATTTCATCCACATATTTCGAGGGCAGAACATTTACTTGTGCTCCAGTATCAACTTTGAATTGTATTTGTTTCCTTTTCGGTCCCACCTCCAATATCACAAACACTTGTTTAGGGTGTTTTTTCTTAGTTGCAGAGGCCACCATATCAATAAAAAACTCAGAATCACTATCGTTGCAATGTTTCACAATGTCTATTTTCTTAGATTTGCAAACCTTTGCAAAATGATTTAATTTTTGACAATTATGGCATTTCTGACCTTTTGCCGGGCAGTTGTCGAGCGAGTCGTGCCACTCCCCACCACATTTTCCACACATTTTCTGCTGCTTGTCTGACTTCCACTTATGCTTTGTATTCGATTGCTGCATTTCAGACCTGTGCTTCTGTTTGGGCTTCTTTTTCACTGAGGTGCCCTTGGAATGCCCTTGTATTCCGTGTACGACTTCTTCTTGTTTCCCCATCGATCTGAGCTGTTCCCTTGCTGATTCGTAGTTTCTTGCAATCTCAATCGCTTTAGCTAAGGTGAGTTTTGCTCCCTCATTAATCAGCTTTTCACGAACTTTCTGTGAATTTGTTCCGAAAACGATTCTATCTCTGATCATTTCGTCGGGGTCTTTAAAGGCACAGTCTTTGGCGAGAATTTGAAGAGCGGTGACAAATTGTTCCACGTGTTCGCCGTTTTCTTGAACTTTTTTGTGGAAGAGAAATCTTGCGAATACTGGGTTAGATTTCGGAGTTACATATTCCTCAAATTTTGTGTACAGAACACTCAACTTTCCTTTTTCTTCTTTCTCAATTGTCCAGGTACTGTAGATATCTCGACCTTTTTCGCCGACCCAAATGAGAAGATACGAGCAAAGTTCAGGTTCCGACTTTTCGCTCAGTGGTCCAGTGAACATTAACTCGACATGTTGCTTGAATCTTTTCCAAGTTTCTGGTAGATTTATTCCATTCCAATCCATGGAAGGCGCGGAAGTTCCAGCTAACTCCATAGCTACTGACATCATGTAATATTTCACTTAACTATTGCACTAACATACTTCTAGATCGACTCGGTGAAATAGACTCGCCGATTGCAAAAATATTCCATCCCGTAATATATACTCCCACTCCAGTGGCCTGGGTCCAAGTAAAGTGACCGAGTTCTTGGGGGCCTGAGTTCTGATCATTGCAGGCTTAACAAATCTGCGAAGAAAGCGGGAAGAAACAGTGAAGAAAGAACTTGAGGGCCAAGCGTCAGAGGTACCATATTGTGATACAGTTCAAAGCAAGATGTAAACTACTAATTTATTTTCTTTTCTTTTAATTTATGTTGACTTGTATTTTTTAAGATATTTTGTATTATTTAATATTATAGGAAATGATTCAAGAAACAATTATATGTCCAGAACAAAATGCAAATAAACATCTCCCAACAAAAAAGAAGAAGGTTTGAAATTATTTACTCCATAAGTGTGAGTACAGAATCGAGGTTGGTGAAGTCGGATTATATTTATGTTTAGTCTATAAGGAATAGAGAGATGAGTGGGTTGCAGTGTGCTATCAACAAATTTTTCATTTAGGATAGTTGGTAGAATGCTGCAATAAGACTGGCAATGCCATACTCAGGTTCCTTGAAAGAAGAGATCATGCTATTGTTTCTCGGAAGCCCGCAGAAACCTTGGAAGTTGGTACGGAACAGTTGTTTGAGCTTAGAATGGAGATGGTGCCAAAGGGCAACTCGGAATATATCCTGACAAGACCATCTTTGCAGGACCTAACAAAGCACTATTGTGATATCAAAAAGGTAAATAAACTGGGTTGCTGCTAGTTTCATTGGGGAAGAGGCGAATAACCCTTTCAGCCCGGCCCAGGCACTATTAACATTTAACTTCTCCTTAGATAACTCAGACAAATTAACATAACTTATCTTTTAAAATAACCCAATCGGAGTACTGTAAGCTGTGGAAGTTTAACAACCAAACTCTCCCTCCTAACCTCGACATGTATATGATATATATATGGGTTTCTTATCATTTATCCTTTTTAACCATTTTATATTTTTATGCTGCTGTAACTCAAGAAGGCGGAAGGCCGAAACGTTTTTTTAAACAAGTTGGTTGCATAGAAGTTGCTTGCTTCCTTTCTTTGTGAATTCAGATTCTGAACTTTTGAAGCAAACTACGAATCAATATTTATATTTATTCTTCTTTCATTTGGAGTCCTTCCGTTGTTCTTCCGTGGATACAAGGTATATATAGTATATGGCAATTTTTTAAAACACGCATCCAACTTAAACGACCTTAATTATTGGACATACGTCCGTATGTACGTCCTTACATACGAGCATACATCTACAAATACCACTGACAAGCACTCCAAGCATCTAATTAATCTTCACCTGTTTATCTGTTAGGTGTACACTGAATGGAGACCATCAAAGAGAGCCTAAAAAGAGGGATTGGTGAAGGTGATTGTCAAGTGAGCCATTTGTGCGATTCGCATCGCACTCTTCAAGACGGTGCAGTCCAGGCACTCACATTATGATCATTACAAGAAGCTTCTTAGTGACTACTTTCCCGACTTTGCTTGAAAGTGTCATTTCAATTTGAGTGGCTAAATGACGAGGTGTGTAAGTATTACGTTTGCCGTTAAAGACGAACTACTCACTGTTCATATAATGGTACAAACCATTTCTTAACTTTTTTCAGTTGAAAACATACCTTCGCATTTTAAATTAGCTTAGTTATTGGTTTGTTTGGTTATGTTAATGTTGGTCAGTCAATTGTTGCTTTGTCTCTCATGGTCACTAATTTTCATTTGAAATTTATGTCTTATCACAAATCATTAATGTCTCAATGGGCACTCTAGAGAAGGCTGCAAAACACGAGGTATTTGGGGAAGAGTGTGTACCGCAAATATAGTTTTGATAACCGTAAAATTCGAGCTAGCATTGAAACGTTCTTTCTTTTATTTGACAGAGCAAGAAAATTATTGCAACAAATTCCTTTTTTAACAAAAAAAATAAGGGACTTCGACGACAAGAACTGCACGTGGTTGCACCAAGTGAGACTAAAATATTTTATACTTGTAGTGCACCGTCAAACACGGCTGTGTGGTAAGGAAGCCTTTGATGTCGGTTATTTCTTTTTAGTTTCGATCACTGCTTTTCTACAATTCTGTAAGCTCTGTCAAGCGATTCGAAACCTGGAGGATTATGTTAAAGCAAAACACCTTACTGAAAAGTTTCGAAAATCAACATAAAGTTGTAACCTCAGGGCGGACATATATGTGGCGAACTTAGCACGTCTAATAAAAACAATACATTTTTATTGTATGGTCAACTCATATACTGCAACAGAAGTTTGCAGAATAGTTTTCCAACATAGACCCTATCGAAAAATGGCGGCGATTTTGATATTCTTTTGTCTACATTCAAATTAGCCTTACCAGCCTCGTTTAAAGTAACCTATTCTTTTGAAAGTTTAACACAAGGACGAGGCTAGTAGGGCTACTTTGAATGTAGTCAAAAGAATATTAAAATTGCCTCCATTTTTAAATAGGGACTATTGTTTTAAGTTTTTTTTTATTTTGCCTATTAATATTAGTATTTACCTGGCGACCACACTATCATATTAATGAAGGCACAAAAAATAAGGCTTTGAAAAATGTCTGAATTTATGCTTTGTCTAAACTTTTTTGCTAGTATGATATAAACAAGTACAACCTCTTCTTGGTGCCAGTGCATACTCGTTACAACCCATCTTGCGGCCAGTGTGCCGTAGGGGTATGTGCAATCTCCACTTCGTTCACTTAAACATAAAAACCACGTCCACGCTTTTATCTACGTTGCAAAAATATATAGTCCCTTCTTTCTTCATATTTTTATACGATAATGCAAAACTTGGAAATAAAGTTTACAGTTAACGAGGTTTCTAAATTCAAAGTGCATTGAGTTCTAGCCGTTCGAAAATTCGCTTATTTGTTTTAAATATCACAGGGACCAAAAAAAATTGTGAATTTGTACGTGCCCATTTAGTTTATATACATATATTACAACACAACCGAGATAGCCAGTACACTTGATTAAGCATACTGTTCGACCATATTGATACCATATCACATATAAAATTGTGGTTATAGTATATAGCCGGTACAGTCCTAAAGCAAAACAAAACAGTGGCGTCCAAGTAGAAGGATACGGTTGTCTCAACGTTAAAATTGATAGAAATTAAAAATGTGGAGGGCAAATCATTTTACAGGTCCAGGCTTAATAAGAACGTGCCGGTTTGAGCGGCTACTTGAGTTAAAAACATATTTAAAACCTAAACACAAGTTTCTACTGTAGATTAAAAAATTCTTAATTGTTTTTAATTTAGATTTTAATTGTTTTTAATTCAGAATTTTTAATTACTCCATCGAGATGAAACGTTTTCATTTAAATATGGCAACATTACGCCACCCACAGGTTGTCAATTGGGACTTTAAGATTGGGCACTACGTTTGACGTACTACGTGACCGGGAGCAAACTTTTAGTGTTTGATATCAACTGCGCATGTGCGGAAATCGGCTGTGCGCGTTGCCGTTGTCGCCACTACGTTGTTTGTTGTTTTTGGCGTAGTCGATAAAACGTGAGTAGTTTTTCACTTTTTTTTTGCTTTGCTTGATGTTCATTTTGCAAAATTAATGTATAGGATTGACAAAGAACGCTTATCGTCATTAGCATTTTGAAAATTTTTAATAGACTTAAAATAAACAAGGCTTTATTTTTTATTTGTATCCCTGATAGTCGGAAACGAAAAACATGGCAGAAAAAGGTCACAAAGCGACAGAAAATGCAAAGGAGTAAGTATAAGAAATGTGCCTCAAATAAAGTTTTAAATTAAGTATAATTGATGTTCTTTCTGAATGGATAATTAGAGTGCAAGCACTAAAATTGCAGCATTATTTGTTCACACTTTAAGTGGCCTGTAAGCCTATATTTGTCTTGGGTTTGTGAGGACTGTGAGCACCGAAAATAATCTTCGAAATGTAAACAAAAGAGAATGTTTCAAGGTGTTTGTTCTAAGTCTCAAGTGTTTGTTATTTTATTTTGCAGAAAAATGGACTGAGGCCCAGACATATTACTGGCACGTGAAATACTATTTACAAATCCATTTTCCTGTAAAAAGGGATCTCAAGGCAGAGGGAAGTTGTGACAACAAATTGCCAAAACCCTTAATGGTTACCCCACACATAAGTTCTCTGCAGATGACAGAGGGAGGGTCAGGGAGAGGTACACCTTACTGAAAAGTAAATTCAATGCCAAAATGGCTAAAGAGATCAAAGCATCAGGGATTTCCCCAAAGATATCTGAATGCAAAAAACTTATAGCTGAGGTTATTGATTTGGAAGAAGCCAGTACTGCTTCACTGGAAACAGGTAAACAGAGCCTTGATCCAGCAACTGAGAAAAAGAAGGCAGAAGACATAAGACTCAAGGCCATGGAAACAATGGGTGACACAAAAAACAGGAAAGGATTGGAAAAGGACGAGGAAGATGAAGATGAGGAAGATGTTAAAGCAGCAAAGCCTAAGAGGGTAAGAAGAAATGCTAATGAAACTCTGAATTATCTGAAGACCAAAAAGGAAGCAGAAGTGGCTTTACGAAAAGAGGAAATGCAGATGAAAATACAGCAGCAGCAACAACAACAACAGCAACACATTGATTTTATGCAGTTCATGCAGAAAGAACAACAGCACCAACAACAACAACAAGCACAGATGCAGCAGATGATGGCAGCCCTTTTACAACAACAGCAACAGCAAAACAACATTATGATGGGGATAATGCAAACATTCCTTCCTCAATAGATCATTTTCTCTAGGTTGTACACACAGCAGAAACAGAAAATTCTTTTTCATGTGCTTTTTACATTTTATAAAATGATTGAGATATAAAGTTTTCACTGATGTCTACTATACTGATGTTTATGTCAGAAGACAGAGGCATGGCCTGTACAAAAACGGTAAAATATCTTTTATAAATGAAAAATAAAACAATAATGCTCATGGCTCTGTACTGTAAAAATAACACCATGTAAGATGTAGAGTGCTCACAAAGTACGTTGTATTTTAGATTTTAAACATCATAAAAGGAAAACATTTTTTTCTTCATATCCTCTGTAAATGACAGGCCAAATATTTAGAAAACGTTTTAATAAAGTATACTATATTTTGGATTTATAATCCATTGATTGATTTCAATGGGCTCAAACCAAACTTGAGCTGCATGTGCAACCTTAAGAAAATCGTCTATCAGCTGTTTTCTCAATTGAGAAGAAGCCTTTTGCATTTTTGTATTTTATTCATTGCAATCAGTGCAGTGTAATTTTTTTAATGTTGTTGACAGCTATGAGCTAAATTTTCCTTTGTGAATCATTTGCCATTCATCTGCGATTTCATTTCAAAATAATTAAAGATTACAGAATTAGATACAGCCAAAGAATGAATTAGGACATACTTTTTCAAATGATAGAACTGATAGGTTGTTATTACATAGGCAGCTAATATGATAGTGCCTTTTTACTCATAGTATATTTTAGTTATAGTCTTTGGGTGAATAAAACTTCACAGCAGTATTAGCTTGCTAGATGACTATAATACAGTTGTCTAACATACAATTCTGCTTTAAGACCTAATGAATTATAATTGCCATTTTACACGTATAGTAAATTGCAATGTTTTTTAACATTGTGATGGATTGACATAGGTATGCATATGGAAAGTCAATCCAATTGTGCACCTGCATCTATCTCATTAATGTTAATTGTGCAATAGAAAATTGAATGATTTCATATTTTTTGCATTGTTTTGTATACCAGGATTGTACACTTTCTCTGCAGAATTGTATTAGAAATTTATATTATACATCAGTTGCCCTTGAAGTCTTATCACTAAAGTTGAAGATTTATATGCCAGTTTACATTGACAATATTATCCATCTATCCTGGAATTCAAATGAAATGTCTGACCTTTGATACCATGTAAATTCAACTACTATTGTACACATACCCCAAACACATACAACTCTTAATCAATAGCCTAAGGTTTTTTGCACACCTTGCATGACACACACAGATCTTTATACTTGACAACGAATTTTCTTAGTTTGCATAAATATAAACTTGGAGTACAAACACTAAAAATGTGCAACATAAACTTTATATTGCTATTTTATGCTAAATCTATTGTTTTCGATTGTTTAATTAATGTTATTTAGTACTAAATGGTGCAAACTATTTGACACTTTTTTAGTTTGTACTCTAACATAAAAATTTAGAATCCGGATTTTGTAAGATTTTTTGTTTCTAGGTCATCTTTATTTAATTTATGTGGTCCAAATCAACTAAACTGATATTTTCAGACAAACAGCTCATTAAAAATGCATTAGCAAGAAAAATGCGATATACGATTTCGCTTAAATGAACACAATTATTGTTAATAATCAAGTTCTATAAAATGCTTACCGACTGTCCATAAAGGTGGCCAATTAATCCATTTGGTAATGCCGACGACTGAAATTTAATGGCGTGGACCCTTTTATAGCCATTAAAAACCATGCGTTGATCGACAACGTACGTGTCTTGTGTATGCATTACAGAACAGACACGGTAGCCACTTCAACCATCAGCTCTAAAACTGAAATTTTTCTTGGATACACTGGAGACCATTATATGCTACTTGGGCAAACTGAAGTAGGCAGGAATCAGTCAGAAGTAATGAGTTTTATTAATTCATGGACAATTCCATCCATCCAGTTTTGATATTTATTTAGACTGCAGCTGGGTTCCTAGCGTCTGGGGTAGGCTGCATTTGACTGTTCCTGACGTTATCTTGTCTCTAGGTTCTCCTGACCAAAGGGTCGATGACATGGGACAGTATCTTGGTCTATTCACCTCCACTTCGGTGATTAAATGCTTGCTATTTAACTCAATTCAGGGAATATTGTTGCAATGAAACTACTACGAGGGCATATTTTCTAAATCAAAAAACTATTGTTGCAATTGCAGATACGGAGAAACATTGGAAAGCACCACTTTTCTATCACAGCGGTCCTGAAGAGTATCACCCAGGGGTGAGCGTTTTCAAAGGGAAACCATTTCTAACTGTAAGTTTGTTTCATACATGCTGTATTTTCAGTGTTTCAATCAATCAAATGTCTCCGCTTTCCCGATTTCGTTATTTTCAGCTTCATATTTTACTGCCATAATGCCTTTTTGTCTCTTGTCTTTCATTAAGCCTGAAGATGACAAAACATACGAGGATAAAGAGGGAAAACTACAGTGTGATGATGATGCAGCAGTTGTCACTATTGATGATGATTCAGACAATAATGTAGATGATGATGCCAATTTTGATAATCACGTGATTAGTGCTAATGGTGGTGCAAAGGAACATGTAATTTTTATAGTTTATGTAAATACCTCAATAATTTATCGAATATAACGTCTGGTAGTACTAGTCAGGCATACATACCTTTGATTGCTTGTCTGCTAAAATGTGTGTTGTGTTAGTTCAATACTAATAAATATGGAAATACATATTTAGCACTTATGAAAATAACTTTTATGGAAATGAAAAGAGTAAATGTTTACAGTATCGCACGAAACGTTTCTTGAGTTACCTGTTTCGAATTAACACACTGGAAAGGATCAGGCAGACATCACAAAATCTCACTCATCTTGCTTGTCTCATTTATTTGCAGCCAGACGATATCAAATTGAATGTGGATGAAGATGCGAATCAACAATTGGACAATGACTCGGATGTTGTTGTTTTGGTGATGATGATCCAGATGATAATGATGATAATGATAATAGTAGTATTTAAAATTGAGTTCTCCATTAAAAGTATTAAAAATATATAAGGCTAAAAATTGTAAAAGTTATTAAAAAGTTATTAAAAACAAACGTTTTCGATCAA
>JAOCPT020516926.1:0-11908 GCA_026546935.2 Palythoa grandiflora
CCCCATCCCCCCTTCCCGAAATGTTTCAACGTGAGATCCATCATGGTTCGATCGGGTTTGTTCAAATTGAAGCACATGTGTTCAGTTGACTGGAGTTAGTAGAGTCTCGTGACCTTACAGTAGGTCCGACTTTTGAACTTGACAGGAGTTGGAAAAGTCTCACGACATTTACCCTGACGGCCACCTGAGAAACTTTGTATTCTTTGTATTTTGAAGACTTTGAAGCCTCAGACAGTCTCAGAAACTCAATCAAAAATGATAATTGCAAAAAAGCTACGTTGTAAGTTACAGCGACGGAAAGGAAAATGGCCTCTGTACTCAAAAGCAGTGTTGGAAGACTTCAATTTTCAATTGATTGAAATAAAAGTAAAAGCGGTGTAATTGTTTTTGTTGGTGACTGGAAACGTGCATAGTACTGAGCGGAACTCATTTACTCACAAAAATGATGATGATGATGATGATGATGATGATGATGATTTTCCAGAATTAGCTCGGAAATCGTTTTGAGGCAAAAGACAATTAATCGATACAAGGGGATCACAATTTAAATTTAGAACGTCCGTATCTTTGGAGAATTATTTGTCATGAGCGTTTTTTTCGCCAGATGTCAAGTAAAAAAGAAAACTCTTTATAGACAATCCCTCAGGCTCTATTTTTCAGACTTTTTCCATTTTCCCAATTCTTTTTGGATTTCAAGATTTTTTCTAGCTAGTTACCCAGACGCTGTCCAAACCAATAAGGTATAAATTGTAAACGGCAGCAAGTCCATTATTTGAACGGCAATGAAAATATAAAGTCTTAATGGTTTTATCAAGGACTAATATCAAATCTAAATATATTTAGGGAGAAGGTTCATTGCTGCTCCACGGTACTCGGCCCAGCTCACTGCTGAACTCTAATTTACATATCCGGGCCGAGTAAACTTTTTTTTAAAAATATATATATCCTGCTTTTACGTTAATAGCCTTTGTTCAAATCATTTGCGATCAGCTGAAATATGAGATGTGGTTCTAAAACAAATCCAAACCACTCACCAGGGTACTGAGAGGCGGGTGCGTACATCCCCAAGAGGGAGGAAAGGGGCACGCCCATTACGTCATCACCTCCGTTATCGTCCTCCCAGCCATCATCCCCCTGAAAAACGCAAGTAGAAACTTTTGTTGTTATTATAAGAAAGCAAGACATTTACAAAAAACTAAGGGCCCGCTTACACAAGAGTTCCCCTCCCAGGATGAAGGTCATCCCAGAATGAGTCAACCCCGGTATCTTGTTCAGTATTTCCTTAGTTACTGTTTACATCTTTTGTAGACGGGTTGGACACAACCCCGCGTCTCGGCTCTTAGCACCAGGATGAGATGACGAACTGGAATGGAAATGTGGGATGATATGGGAGACGATTATGTCGTCCCAGAATCTCGGGACGAAACCGTTCATGTAAACAAAGTATTAAAGTCATCCTGTCTCACATGAAAGCAGGCCTTGAATGACCAAGTCGATGTCACTATGTTTAAAAGAGTAAACTAAAAGTCTATGAAGCGTATTTTCCAATTATTTAACGATATAAAACAACACAACTTCTGCACCATACTCGCAACTTAAGTACGATTAAAATGAAAGCCCTGTTTTCGTGTTTTCCTGGGAAATATATTTATTTAACAGTTTTAGTTTAGAAACCTCCAGGCAAATCCGTCCGTGGTTGAAGCGTTTCAAAGTTTTCTAATCAAAACAAAAAATTAACTATTTCTGTCGAGAATATCCGAGGCCAAATTGGCCCTTTGTAGCAGTTGATCACGTGCCTTGTTACCACATCACAATACGCAACTTTCACGTGCAGAGTGAAGCAAAGCGAATTTCGACGTTTGAAAGTAGACTTGCAACGAGAAGCCACCAAAGTGTATAAAGAATTAGAAAATTAACCTGATTTATTATATCACCTTGCAATATCCTGCATTCTGATTGGTTCAAGCACAGTCTGTGAAAATACGTATTTGGCCCGCAGGATGTATACGCGCGTTAAATTACTTAAAAAATGATTTTAAAGTATTTCCCAAATTTTCCGCAAATTTCCGAAGATTTCCGAAAACTTCCGAAGATTTTTTAGAAAATTTCCAAAACGCCAAAAATGCACATAAAACGGTTTTTAAATATTTCCGAAGCTTTCAGATGATTTCCGAAAACTGTCGGATAGTTTCTATGATTTCCATAGACGTAGACATGGGATAAATTACCGGAAGTAAATAAGTCATATAACAACCTCGCTTGCTCAGTCTGTATGAAAACATATCAGACCGAGGTCTGATATTTTTCCATACTGACCTCGTGCTCGGTTAAAAATCTCTTATTATCGCAACCAAATCAAATGCAAAACAAAAAACCAGGTTGATTTTTTAATGTTTCCTAGATTTCGGTGGGTCCTTGTTGCAGAGTTACTTCTAGAATGCCATTGATGATTCTCTATAAACACTCATTGCGCGCTTCGCTTCTTTCCACACGTGAAGTTACTTGCTCACCAGTTGCGTGTTAATATGTGGTATCTAGGCTGAGGCACGTGTCCAACACTTGCAAAAGGCCTATCAACAGAGACGACAGGTGGTAGCTAACCTCGTCGGAATCGCTGTCGGCGTCATTTTCCTCCTGGTGTATCTGGCTGTTCTCCAGTTGGGTTCCCAGTTCGTTAATAAGCAGTTTGAAGAGTTTAACTGGCGCTGGAATCATTGTCCACTGCTCTGGTGCTGAAATTATAATTCAAATCTTAGATTTAAATTATTTTCTAAACGCCTGACAGATTGGGTCAACAATTTATGACGTATTAATAGTTTTTGACCGAACAAAATGCTTTGTTTGAAAGAATCGGGGTTTTTTTTGCAATGCAAAAGATCTTCTAAAACCGAACTTAAAAAGATTTTCTCTGAAGAACTGATGGTATAGCAGGGACTAGGATTGTATTCTTTTTACAATCTGAAATCCATGACTTTCTATGACTTTTTCCGAGATCTTCCAGACCTATCATGACCATGCGCTAATCATTTTTTGTAAATATACATCAAAAGGATTCTAATGCAATTAAAGCAAGTTAGCCAAGATGAAAGAGGGTGGCAGCTGTTATTTTAAGGCACTTGTGCAAATTGGTTTTTACTCTTCAAGTTGGTTTTGTAATATCCCGTCGATACTGTACAAAATTTCCAGAACTTTTCATGACCCATAATCTAAATTCCAGGATTTTCCAAGCCCTGATGAAAAAGTCGTTCTGAAATTTCACGATTGCTCTGTTTTTCCATAAGCCATTCGATCCCTGAACGGGAAATGTATCTATGTTCTAGAAACACTGTGTCAAGATACAAGGGTTTTGGTAATGATGTGTGCAATGTATATATCTTAATAATTGATTGCGAGGTCTGCCCAGGTCTATCACTGTACAGACCGAGCGGAAGGAGGTCGGTACGAAAATCCTAAAAACCAATATTTCCCTCGACTAAGCAAATGAGGATATTAAGATATTTATTTAAAAATCCTTTTACGAGTCAAAGTGGCCCATTGGAGCCGGTGCTTCTTTCCGTTTTCTGTAGTGTTAAGCGGATGAGAGTCATTTATTCCCCCTGGACGGGACACTAATCCATCGCGGGTTAGCCCCCAGAAGAAGCTGGTATTCATTTTACCGACTTCGGGAGGATGCAAAGCTGAGTCAACTTTGGCGGAAGGGAGGGTCACACAAATGTTCAACACTTGGCTGAGTCGGGGATTGAACCCGGGACCTTGTGGTCAGAAGGCAGAGATCTTTATTTGGTGAATAAAAAGTATATCTTAATGTGCTTTCCTTTGCGAGAAATCAGTCTTGTGCGGCAGATTATAGTACTGCTTTTCAACTAATAAGCCCACAGAATTTTGGTTATTGACCCTAGAAATATATGCTGCCACGTAGTAAATTCAATTATTAAAAACATCGAGAAGATCAAGAAAGAAATGAGACAACTTAGTCTAATTCATTGTTGATGGACTGATTATCGACATTTTGCCGTAGGACCAAGATTTGCATTTCAAAGTGCAAAAAATAAGCCCTGTGATAAATCTCAATGCAATCTTTTGCATTAGTTTATGTAACATTTAGAAAGACAAAATGGAAAACAAGGTGAATATTCCTTACCGTTTGCCGCTCTTGATCGTGTTCGGATTCCTATAAAAAGAATCAGGCTAACTGAGAAAGACTACTACTAATACACGGTATCTGGGTAAACATAGCAAGCTAAAAAGAACAACATACGGTAAACAGTTGCTGAAGAATCTGTCATGTAAAAAGGACAAGTGATCACTATACCTTCCCCTTGTTGGAAGATCCTTTCGCCTTTCACGATGATTTCTTGTAGTCTCTTGTCCGTTGTATTAACATAGTGCTGCAGGAGGTTACACATTGCTACAATACTGTAGAAAAGGAGTGAGTACATAGTTAATAACATCCTTGCTAACTCCCGTGACGTCTTTTTCCCCATGGAAATGCATACATTGACCGGATATTGCATTAGATTTCACTTTGCTACAATAATGTTGAAAAGGAAAGGGCCTATTGTTGACTACTCTTGGAACATCTTGTTTCCAAGAAAAACTACATTCATGCGATATTTCACTTGGTTGCACATTGCCGCAATACTGTAGAAAAAGAAAGGATATTTTGATTACTACTGTAACATCTTGTTTCCTAGAAAGACATTAATACAATGGTTTACAAGGTTGCATACTGCTGTGCACAATACTGTAGAAAAAGAAAGGATATTTTGATTACTCCTGTAACATCTTGTTTCCTAGAAAGGCATTTAATCGATGTTTCATTGGTTTACACACTGCTGCAATACTGTAGAAAAGGAACGGGTATTTTGATTACTCCTGTAACATCTTGTTTTCTAGAAATACATTAACACGATGGTTCATTGGGTTACACACTGCTGCAATACTGTAGAAAAGGAACGGGTATTTTGATTACTACTTAAACATCTTGTTTTCTAGAAAGACATTTACACGATGTTTCATGCGCTTGCACATTGCTGTGATACTGCAGAAAAAGAACGGGTATTTCGATTACTCCTGTAAAATCTTATTTCCGAGAAATTTATTCAAGCAATGTTTCACAAGATTGCACACTAATGACATATTGCAGAAATGGAACGGGACAATTGTTAGAAGAATATCCTTAATGACTCGTGCACCATATTAATTCCTAGATATATATTTTGGAGGCTCACATACCTAACTTTACTGTCGTACACTCCATAAAATTCCGGCTGTCTAGCACACCAGATGGTTATGACAAAGTGCAGAGCAGACTTTCCCTGAGGGTCTGGTACACCACTCAGAAACTCGAGTACCGTTTGTAGTTGGTGATTAAACAGTGACACGAACACCATAATGAGTGACTGTGCACAACGAAAATACAAAAACGTAAATTTTTCCGGCTATTTGAATCAACATACTAATGATATCTCAAAAATCAATTTCAGAGTTTCCCTCAAAAGTCAGGTTAATCAGTTATTTGAGTAGTTCTAAACAGTAATTTGCCAAAATGCTATAAATCTGCCATCCAAGGCTATCACCCATACCTTCAACAACTCAAAACCAGGGATCCTATTAAACTAGTTCTAACGTACCGACATGCAAAAGATGTATCCCATGCCAACAGATGTTTCTCTGACGTGTTGTCTCCCCCTCCCCTCCCCCCTACACAACCTCTTTCTATAACAAATTACTGAGATACACTTTTTGAGAAACTTATGTCATTTCGTATAAGTCCCTCATGAAAAAATACAGAATCTGCCTTTTGTTATGAACACTATATCATTATAATTAAACATGTTCTCAACTTAAATTTTACTTTAGAACCAATAAGCCGTATTTCTCCACGTTGGTAGGCGTGACTGACAAGGCAACTAATTTCGAGCGAATTTGGGACTTAAAATTCATTATTTCGTGACGGTGGCAAGGAGGGGATTGAGAACAAGTTTACATACCTGTATAACGCTTGGGGTTTCAGCCTGTTGTAACTTGCTTAACACTCCTCTTAGTATTAGGTCAAGATTCTCACCCAGGGTGGGACCGACCTAGGACACGAAAAATAACAAAATGACCCTTGGTATTGTAAACAGCATTAATTACCGAGATGACAGCCATGAGGAAGCAAACACTTTGTCAATTTAATCAAAATATTTCTTTTGAGTGTCCTGAATTGTGGTATAATTACACCTTTATGTTATCAGCACGAAAACATGATTTGGTAAAAAAAAGACATAGCAATACTAATCCATCATTAAGAAACAGAAAAGAATAAGTACGGTTTTAATCAGCTACATATAGTCACTGAAACTTGGAAATCTTATAATACCTTCCGTTTTCAAGGATTGACACAGTTGAATTTTTTCCATCACCTCTTTCGTCTTATGTTAAAGAATTAAATCTTCTACTGGAAATAGTGTATTGAAACATAGAACATTTCGACCATAAACCATGGCCTTCATCAGCTAATGCTGGAGGTCAAGTGACCTGGACAGATCACGTGACAGGCGACTAGGAAAGCGCCTCAGTACCTGGTCCCATGTGCTGAACAAACTGAAACGGAGCCCCACTTTGCGGTTACTGGGGCGCTTTCCTAGTCGCCTGTCACGTGATCTGTCCAGGTCACATGACCTCCAGCATTAGCTGATGAAAGCCATGGTTTATGGCCGAAACGTTCTATGTTTCAATACACTATTTCCAGCAAAAGCTTTAATTCTTTAACATTTTACAGAACTGGATGATTAGAAATTATGTTTACCCTTTCGTCCTGTAATAAGAGATCCTAAGAGATCTCTGCTCGCAGGGTATATAATAATTAATATAATCATATACATATACTAATTATCATCATAATAACTATCGTCATTGTTACCATCACCAGCATTACCAACATAATTACCACTGTAAAAAGTAGCATTGTCATCATAATCATCATCCTAACTATCATGATATTACCATCATCATCATCGTTTTCTTCATGGTCAACGTAAGTGCTCTGTCATGATCATTATCGCCATCATCAGATGAGTATTTGTTAAATCTTAGCCACCACCATCATCAATATTATCAGCATAATTTTTAACAAAAAAATACAATATCACTGACCTTCTTTACTAAGGTCGACACCAGACGGCCCACGAAAGATGCTGTAAACTCTGGTCCCCTGGGATCTAGGAGATGTGACGTTACACGTATAACGTAAGATATACCGTTATTACCCTGAGCATCATGCCTGCATGGGGGGACAAAAGATTGGTGGTTAAGAAACTAGAACGTTTTTCGGTCCACAAAAATATGAAAGTGTATTTACAAAACAAATAAATCATTGCAATATTAGCTGCTTTATATTTTAGAATGAAGCATAACTAAAGAAATGTAAATTTCAAACAGTACCATTGTCATCATTGCTATAATAATGGAATCAATTTGTCAACATAATAACTCTACTAACCAGGACAGCAACTGGTCTGATCCTACGATGACAAACGCTCGCATGCACTCACCACCGCTCTAATCAAAGGAAAAGGTCTTGTAAGGTTCAATCAATAAATGGCTCACTCAATTAATCAAACAATCACCAAAATCATCAAATAATCCAGTCATCACCAAACTATATTCTAACAAGGCACGTAATCAATGTTATTCCCGAGGGGAGTAAGGTAAAGTTAGACTTTGGGTACCTAGGGTTCTGAGTCCAAATTTAATTAAAAAAGAGCAAAAGTTTGGATAAATCTTGTCGAATATTCAAAAATCCACGACTGACCAAAGCCCGTACTGTTTAAAAAGCCACTTACAAGGGGTGGCTTTCTGTTGTCATGTTAAATTCAATAGTCCCTCCTAGATGTTAATACATCGTAGAACTACACTAACTGGAGGCAAAGGTGGCTTTCGGGAAATGCATGAAATGCAATTTGAGATTATTGTTTAAAAAGTGTAGACGATTTAGTTTTGATCTTTGCTTTTGACGATCTTTGCTAATGACGAAACGCGAACTGATTTGCAACAGGTTCAAAAAAACTGTTCAGCTATTTAATGAAAGCTAGGCTTCTCTTGACCAATTGAAAAGAGAAGGGCCTGGAAATGAAAGTTTAATGATTGGTCGGTCGATCGAGTTCTTAAAAATTTGATCGATTGGAACAAGTGTTTACCAAAGGTCAAGAAGTGGTCTGTCCATTGTTCAAACTCACAACTAATTGCGTCATTACTGTAGACGAAGCTTTTCTGACGTCATTGTTTACATTTTGCTTCATTTGCATACAACTTTAGGTAGAGAAAGAACCAGAATAAAAAGGAATCGAGTTTAAAACATAAGAAAGGCAAAGAGGGTGAGGTTAGTGACCACAATTTGGTTTTGTATTTATACAGTTTCACAGATGATATCGGTGTCCAAAAAAACGGAAAACCACTGGGTGGCAAAACCGTTAATGTTACATTCTTTGTAACATTTCCAATATTTAAAAACGCATCACAAGAACAATATTTAACTTATCGGTCTTATTTCTTTCAGAAGAGGTTTCTATTGCAAAGCTTTTTCAATATCCAGAACTTCTTAATTTGTATCTCAGTTAGAAAGAGATGCACGTATGCTAATGTAGCAAATAAAGTAAACAAAGATTCACTTATCATTTTGTCTCTTGCAGTAAACACATATCACCTACCTGCAGCACTGCATTGTCGTCCGAACTGAAAATAGTTTTTACTGTCACAGGGAAAACTGTGTTGAGCATAAAGTCTTCAAAAGGCGGTTTGCTGGCTTTAACGATGTGGGTAAAAATGTCCATGCAGATCTGTGAAAAAGAAAAAGACATGCTACTCCTAAAAGCTGGTAACAAAAACAATCTGTGACAGTTACTGAAAACAGAAAAATCATAGGTGATCTGACCAAACAGATACCAGTCGCTGCGTTTTGGCTACAAGAAGCATTTTAGCACTCCCTGTGTGTATACATATAACTATGATTAAAAAAAATTAAATAATAAAAATATTGGTACAGTATGCGAAATGATTTCAATTTGACGTGCGCTCAGTAATATGGGGTATACTTTCCTAAGGGGCAAGGCGCAAGGTTAAATTTGGTCACAAGATTAGTTCGCCATTTTATATATGAATATTATTTTGTTGTAAATGTATATAACCCACTGTTGGGGATAAATGTAGTGAAAACTATTTCTAATTTAAAAATCTAATGGCAAAAACCTATGCCAAATAACCTTAGTTAGCTGATAACGACAAATAATGATTTGCATTGCTGGGATTGGATCTGACAAGACAAATTGTAACAGGGTCCCCCCTCAGTATTAGTATAAAAATCCTATGACTTTCCATGACTTTTTTGAAACATTTTTCAGGACTTTCACTGACCAAAATAAATAATTTTCCATAACTTTCCAGGTTTCAAAAATTAACCGACAAAATACTACATGGCACAAACTGTCTAAAAACAGCTTTATTTAGATAAGCAAAGAAACAGAAGTGAAGTTTGTACACTACTGCCTTAAATTTGAACTTATAAACATGGGTACATAATAATTTACCCAATAAAAGTCCTCAGTACTGGTCACTGACGAGTATTGATTTCTTTTAAAAGATATGGAAAAATAGCGAAAGACAACTTCAAGATCGGCACTTTTAATATCAAATTATTTACAGTGTAACACAGTAAACTAGTCACCGATAAAATTCCCTGATTTTAATGACTTTTTGCAAAATTCCCTGACATTCAATGATCCTGGAAAGCGTTTTCAAATTCCTGACTTTCCAGGTTTTTCACGGACCGCGGGGACCCTGCAGGGTCTGTCTGGGAAAATATTGGCCTGAACTGAATGAGCAAATCATGGTCTTTATGAAAGACTGAGGGCAAATATTTTCCTGGACAGACCAAGCATATAAGGTTCTTAAGATCTTTACTACAAAGTCACGGCTTCAGTTTAAGGTCCTGACAGAGAACAAATAATTGATTATATTGTGCTCATGCACTAGAGAAATCAGTCCAGTAACTTGATTCCAGTCTGTTCGAGAAGTACTTTTCAGCTGATTAGTACACAGGATTTGGTTAAATGTTCAATCGTGCCTTGTAATAAATTGAATTAGTATGCTGAATTAACTATACTTTTCGAATTTTGTTATTTTTTCATGGGTCTGGCCAAGCAGTTAAATGCATTTGACTTGTAATCCTAGGGTCATGAGTTCACACCCCAGTCAGAACACTGTAGGGCTGTGTTTATATCATTAGCATGCATGTGCAAAACTGCTACTTTTTGCATCACCAGCCAGAACCCACAACCATTCTGCTTATGTTCTTGCTTGCCTTGAATGAAATACTGTACTTTTATATATGAATGTGTTTGATCACCTTGATATTTTTATTTATTTTTTCATAGATAATGGCCCACATTACCATAATACAGGTGCCCTGCTATATTTAGGTGAAGTTAACAGCAAGTTTGATTTCACATTGGTGAAGTACAACAACTTTGAGACTGGGGAAGGAAAGAGTTGTCTAGACACCCACTTCGCCCATGTGAGCCATAAAATAATTAGATGGGTCAGAGTTGGGAATGATCTGGAAACAGGAGAGCAACTTGCTGAGCTTATCAAGGTATTTAAATCTGTATCTATAGCTTTTAACTGTTTTTTTTCTTGAAAAGTAAGAGCTGTGCTATCCTAGAGATGATTGATGCTTTTTATATTATGTCCTAGGATTGACTGACAAAAATATACTTACCTCTTCTTCCAGCATAGCTAATCTATAGTTAATTTATCTCTTGCAGTCAATGAGTAATGTCTCCTGCAAAAAGCTGCTTATTGATAGATCGAAAGCCCCCAAGAAACTTGGCACATTTAAGAACATCTCCTTGTATGGGAGCTCCAATTTTCATCTGGAAGGTGAATATGCTGGTGGAATAACTGCACAGTCTGTGGCAGGACAAGGTTCCACTGTTAGTAAAACCAAAGAGCAAATGTTGCACATTGCAATGCGTGAAGAACCAATTGCTGGAGCAACAGGTGCCTTAGTCGGAGATGACGAGCCCACCCATGATGATGAAGCAGCTAATGATGGTGGATATCAGACAACCGATAAAGCAACATATTCTGTAAAGTTCCTTCAGCATGCACCTGAAGACAGCAATAACCAGCATCTTCTGACACCCCTTCCAGAGAGTGATGAGTTTGTTGAACATAGACGTGCAAAGGGCCATGCCTTGAAACGCGATGGGGGTAAACGGACAGTGTTCAGTGAAGCACAAAAAGAAGTGATGTTGTACTTGTACAACAAACAAGCAAGGGAAAAAATTACAGCAGATCCAAAGGATGCTATCAAGGTATGACACAGATTATGACTGAGGATTTTTTGTGATAGTTTGTAAAGTTAAGACCTGGGAGTTCTTTTTGTCGTGTTTATTGCAATATCCCATTATCAAAAAAAAAATTACTGAAAAACTGTGGGTTTACATTGTTAGGTGCATCAAACATTTCTAAATGATAATCATGTATACTTATAACATTGATTACTTTTTTTTCTGAATTGATTATTGAATACTTGTAAGAAAGCACATTCATATTTCAAAACATCTTTTATTGTAAATTTCACCCAAAAGCCCCTTGGAGAGTGAAATGTATGGATGTATGTTGGGAAACATTTAACTATATTTGTACATGGTTTTTTTCTCACTTATTGGTAGATAAATTATAATGTTTATTCTTTTAGTAACAAGCATTTCCATGGAAATGGAAATGGATCCTCCATTAGAAATAGCAAAACTGGGCAAAATATATATCTCAAACAGAAACAAAATAAAACAGCAAACCTGAAAAAAAGGTGTTTCATCAGTTGGCCCAAATGGGGAAAAAACAAAAGTCCAAATGCCCACAT
>JAOCPT020517000.1:0-11907 GCA_026546935.2 Palythoa grandiflora
TCAGGACTAGTTTTGAGAAAAGATAAAAGTAACTGACACAGGCAGCCCAGTGAAGGCTCTGTAGAGTCTCTTGTTTTTTTTAAATTTTGTCTAGACCAATAAGCAAAACTTAATCGCTACTCAGTAGTTGAAAGAATGATTTAGAATTAGTATATCTGCCGAGTTTGGGATTAATATGTGACAAAATGGTAATGATATAATATTAATTAATTGATAGCCATACCAAATCGCTATTTTTAACAGAGTATGTATGTTGAGGGGCAAGTTCATGCTCCCAACATACAAATGTCTGCAAAATCAGTTCGCAGTTTTATGGAGCTGTATATTCGCGAGTTTTTGGCCTATCACCGTCAAAAGTGGTAACTGTGGTAATTTTTAGGAGCTCTTTCCACTGATATCGATTGACTTTCGCTACTTTGTATTTATCAAGAGTTACGTAAGCGTGACATTAACCGTGACAGGGTCTGTTATCAGCTGTATTCAGCCTTAAAAACGGTGACAGGCGAAACAACACTCGAGGAAAGACAAAAAATTAGTCCCCCATCGGGATACTCACGTAATAACTCAACTGACCATGAAACTGCTTCGTTGCCAGCCCGGCGGTCCCTGATGTTGTAGCGGTTACCTAGCCCAACTAAGATATAATATACATTACAGGGACACGTTGCTTCGAGTCCCGGTAAGAGCATATAAACAATTTTTTCGACGAGTGTAGATGAGAAAAAGAGAAGACAAAAATATGTGATTAGAGTCTTGAAAATCTAAATCTAAATTTGTTAATTTATGCCCTGATGCAATAATATAAGAAGAACTGGGGCTGAAACAAGTTGTCGAAAAAAAGATAAGTGAGACTTGCTGATTCCTTATATAAAAATGAAAAACAACTGAAGAGGTAGATTGTTACAGTGGATCTGTACTGTAGCACGCTTCTCTGCTACTGTTTGTTTTAATATGGCGAGTTTAGGTAGGAGAGGACTTCAAAAGGTTGTTTTTGAACTTCAAATGAATTTTTCTTTCAAGCGCTTGCCTATTATGGTAATGACGTTTCAGCATTGCTAGTCAACTAAGAGTCTTTTACATTTTAAAACCATTCAAGTCCATACTACACTCGGTGTTTTCCAAATCTGGATGCAGCTTCAAAGAAGTCTTTTTAAAAGTGAAAAGTGAAGAAAAACATGAAATGATTTTAGAAAAATAATTATCCGTTTAATGCAGTTTATTATTTCGTAGATAAGTTGTAATTTTCTTATTCAACTCCGCTTGAATTCTTTTATACCTTGTGACAAGGTAAATATTTGCCAGACATCTGATATCCGTCATCAGCATAGTTTACACCACATGTTAGTTTTTCTTGGCATTTTCACCTCTGGATTAGTCAAAGGCCAACAACTGTGCTGAGAACTTGTAATTTGGAATTCATCAGTAAGCAACACGTGCGCAACAAGTCTACTATCATATCTACCGCCCAAAGTGAGTTCCATAGCCAACGACTCAATCTCTGTGGAAATTTCTTTCGAGACTGAGGAAAAGTGAATTTGATGGCCAAAAGTTTGTCTCAACTCTTCACCTAATTAGCAAAAATCAGCATTGACATATGATAAAATGGAGAGCAGTAATACCTTAATTCAATCACGTCTTAAGAGTGAAACAAGAGAAAGCTTTTGCTCCGTAAATTCGGCAGCAGTAAAATCTCCTTTATCCAGGTCAGAAAACGAACCCAAGCGAGAAAAAAGTAGCGAAATATCTCAGTGCGATTACGATCGTACGAACCAAGAGTTTCATGGCTTCCGTACGTGTTGGTACCCATGGATGGAAAGAAGAGGAAAAGATAAAAAGAAAGGAATGAAAGGTAGGGAGTCTTTTCTCCACTATATAACACTTTGTTGTAGTTGCTCTGCGACTTCATTGTGAATTTTCTGTATCCAATATAAAGATGAATCCCAATAAACTTTATAAGACAGACCTTGTTAGTGTCAAAACGGTTTCCGGTCTTTTGGTTGTGCAAACAAGGATAACATGTAGACGAGATTAAAGATACATTGACTGATGAAAAGCGAATCTATCTTGTTAGCTTTTAATACCTGATTTACTTATCATAAGAAAAATACTTTAGCAAAATGGGAGGAGAAACTTGCATAGTGTGACAACTTTCCTTGGTTCCTTGCAACAAGAACTTTATACTAAATTCAAACGAAATATCATAAGCAGGTAACTGACTAGGAATGTGGTTATTATCATGAATGCTTCCTTAATACGTTAATTATACGGCGTCACACATTCCTCGGCTCCCATTTGTTTTTTACACATCACTCGAAAAATGTAATTATTAAAAATAAAGCTCTTTGGTACACCTAATGACACACTGTAGCGATTATGTCGAAACTTTTCTCAGTCTATCGATTATTTTTAGCTTATATCATAGACAAGAGCGAAAGCAGATTGCTTTCTTTATGATGTCGGCCTCAAATATTTTTCTTTTAACAAAAGCAAAGATTACCGCCTCCTTCAAAGGTACTTTTGATTTTGTCCTTGTGTTTTCCTAGTAAGGCCGAAATTTCTTTATCCCGTGAAATGATGATGTCTCCAAAGTATGTTTCCGTTTGTCAAAGACCGATGTAAATCGTATAATAAATAAATTGGATTTCAGTTTTTATGCTTGGCTTGTATCACATGCTGCATCCAAGTTAGCTCGGATGGAAAACATTGATCAAGTCCGTAACAAATGTAAATCAAGCAAAATGTTTTCGGTGCATTTTTTTCATTTAACAAACAAACTTTTATTCTTCAACTCTTGTCCTCTTGCTGTTCTGATTTACCTCTGCACGCGTCTAGTTTTACACTCACGGATCTGAAGTTCATGCATATTCTGCTTTGTGGCAAGTTGAGCTCTATTCTTAAATTTTAATATAACAACTAGCATTTGATTTTGTTTTTGATTTTATGTTCTCCAATCTACAGAACAAGTAATGCCAGGTTTTAACCAAAGATTCTAGCTCTAACGAAAACGCTCGATGTTGTGTTAGTTTGTTAAAGCAATTAAAAGATTAACTAATAACTTCCTGAGATTGTCTGGATTTTGGGATAACGCAAAGCTAAGAAAACTTAATCTATTTAGTTGTATTATTTTTCTTTTTTCATTGCACAATGACAAATATATCAATGTGCAAGAGAATCAGCGTTTCTGTTCGGCTTTTCATAAATATGAAAACTTGAATGAACACACATTTATGTCTAAATTGCGTAGACCGCACGCTGAATGGTAGGAATACGAGATAGCTTCATTTGTAACGTTTTGCAATCGAGGGCCCTTATCAAAATCCCATCAATCATTCCGTCCGCCCTTGTCCTTAATCCTATTTTCAGGTAAAAGAGGTCACTTTAGACAAGCCGATAAACAGATTTGGCACCACTTGGGCAAACAGTCGAATTGGACGGCTGAATATATTCTGCCAGGTTTTAAATGCAGTATTTTGTGATCTCTATTCAATCTGCCAACCTTATGACTCACAACTGACAAGTAAAATTTGATACCAGTAAATCAGTCCTCGCTAATTATGTGATTATGCATTAAAATAATTTACATTGGAGTATAAATGTAAAGTCTGTACAGAGTTATCAGCTCTTTTTGGTACACTGTAACACTTTTTTACCCCAAAAATGTACATTTTCATGATTTTATAGCCGAGCCCAGCAATGAACAATATATTGGAAATAATAATATAGTTTCAAAACTCTTTTTCTGGTATTAACAAAGCATCATATGTCATATGTAAAAGATTCGGATACATCTAGACTAACCACTCACGAAATATGAGACTTCTCATGAAATGAGGTTTGGAAGTCTCAGTCAGCCGCAAATGATTTCTTAACTTACCTTAAATCAGTTCATAACAAAATAAAAGTGTAGAGTAATAAAAGGGAGATTTCACCGCATTACTATTTCTTTTTCTACATTCGGTTCAAGTCCCTATTTATTAATATTATGTGAAGACAGATAAAAAAAACAAAACGCGAGAGTGCGGATATAACGAGATCTTTTGCCTTTCACAAATTTTGGCACATCGTTTAAGGGCTTCTCTTAGTTACATCGAAATTACCACTTCGCAAAGTACAACTAAATCTTTTTAATTTTACAATTTATTTTCCTTGCTTAGTGCTGTCACAATAACTTGCTGCCATATAATTCGGGGCTTAAAATGACGGCCGTTCAACTCAATGGACGATCTACGGTCACAAGTACTGTCTTGATTGGAAAAAATCTTTCAGTCACTGCTTGTCGAAAAATCCGTCAAATCATCAAAAAAGTCTTTTCAATAGCATATTGTATTACAGATTGAAGATTTTGTAAGTAAATTGCGACCACAGATTGTTTTCAGATGTTCTAATGATAAATTTAAAACAGCGATTTATGCGAGTTTGCAAGCGGCTAAAACTGCATTTGGCATTGTAATCAGTATTGTACTGTTTGTATTCATGGGAGTAGCTGCCATTAAGCCTGGGCTTACAAACTTTTTGGAAAAATCATTAATAACTTTCCCCGTTATATCAGTTAAATGATATTTTTGGCTTTTTGTTGTTGAAATGTCAATGTGTGAAAAGGTAGCGCGACCTCCTCTGTTAATATAAAGGATAACTGCTAATGCGAATTATAAATCTTCAATTTCGATTTATACGATTTCGAAGTTGGAAATCTTGTTCGTGATAGTTCGACCGGTTGCTTTATTCCCCATATGATAAGCGGCAATTAAAAAGCAAGATTTAAAAAATGCCCATCAAAAGAGATGGAGAGTAACTTAATTCTTCAACAGGTGCCAATTTGTAATTCTGAGGCGAGAAAAGCCCATTCAACTGTATGTGCTGAAAATCGTTGTTCCCACGCTCAGTTCTATACGTAGATTCGCTGTACGATATAATAGAGTTGGCTGCATTTGCCGGACTGGCCACTGATTCTGCATTCCGTGAGAAAATACCTCATCTGGCAGGCAGTAATTATTTAGTCGATTTCATTTCCCGTATCCACAGCAGACTTTTTGAAGCTCTTTATGTTCTAATAGGTATGGCGTCTAAGAACAATCGTGACATTACCCAATTCTTTTTCCTGTTAACCTGTTCAAGTGCGACTGGAACGGAGGATAGGGAAACAAGCGTAGATTTGGCTCCTTCACGAAGCAGAGCGTTCATGCCATATATTATATCCTGACATACACTCTTTTTTTTCTATATTAAGAACGTTGGATTTTTCAACTGAGGCTGAACGTTCTTAAATATTTTCGGGATATCAGCCTCAAATGTTCTTAAACATGTTCTTAAAGTATCTTTACTGATTTTAGACAATATAAATAATACATGTACCGTATGTGGTACATTTGTGTATACATTGTATTGTACATGTACTTTCTTGCCACTATTTGTCTCAAGAGATATACCTGAATGATCTGCCATTTAGTAAATGAAAAAACATGAGATGTAAAATTGTTATCTGCGAACTTTAGTCAAGAAGCCCACCGAAAAGCAAATGTTTTAACAACACTGTATGAATTATTTGCATTAGGTTATCATAACAAATAAATGTTCTTCACCTTTTCCCAGTCTCAGCATGTTCTTAACATGTTCTTAAATTTTTGGCGATTTTCAGCCTCATATTCTTATAAAAAAAAGTTCTTATAAAAAAAAAGAGTGTATTTCTATTTCTCCATGTTTTTGCGCAGCAACTATAGTTGGAGTTGACAAAAAGAAAATTCGGTTATTCCAACTGTTTTTCAAATCGCAGCGTACAAGGCGTTCGCTGTTTAATCATGGAACTACTGTGGTGTATTTTTGTGCATGAAGGTTATTGCTTCTAACAAATTCGAGCCAAAATGAAGCAGCACTATTCAAAACATAGTAGGTAGGTCTCACTCCCCAAACTATAATTATAAAATAATAGAGCTGATTCAAAAACTCAGTCAAAATTTCGACTCAATACTTAACTTGGAGATAATATTTCTGCTATATTCTCCATAATTTTAGCTAGCTTTATTAATTGATAATGCTATCAGTATTTTGTTTATATAGGAGACAAAAATTTTATCATACCCACCTATAATCATATATATTTTTTTTCCTTTAAGATAATATCTTTTCTTTCGCGGACGTTTTTTGCGACTTGTCTCAAATCGCTATCTTTGCTGGTTTATTAACTTTTATGAGAGTCTGAGTTTATTTAAAAATAATATAAAGACTCCGTCTAGATCAATATCTTTTAAAGTCGCTATTTTACGGTATTTAAAAATATTTCGTTAAATAAAAATTGAAGAAGCGCCGACATGAAGTTTGACTAAAAAATCGCTTTTACAATTAATTTCATTTATTTTTCGTCATAAAAGCAAATTTTAAAAGGTAATTAACAAAACATATTAACCTTGCAATCTTTTGAAATTTTCATATTTTAACCTGAAGATGAGCTAATGCTCGAAAACGTTTGTTTTTATCAAATTTATACAAATTCTACCTTTTATGAATAATTAAAACAGCCGGATTAATTTCACTTACATATGTTTCCTTAGAGAACAACAACTATAAATAATATATTTATCTAGGCTTGAGCCGATTTAATTTTGCTTTAAAATCATTCTCTTTAAAATCCTCTCTGACCGACTGAAAGCTTTCGAGTTTTTCAAAAGAAAAGACAAGCTGATTCATTTAATAATACAAAAGCGAGAAAAACGCTTTCATAAATTGCAAGTATCCATCTGTCTTCAGTAATTTTAATATAATAATTCATTCTTCATATCTATTGCCGTTTCTTTCGTTTCTATGCAGGACCCGAAACGCATGCAGTTCAACGGTCGTATATCGGTCATTAATTTGAATGTATGATAATTGTATATAAAAACTCGTGTTTTTATAACTGGCCAAGCGAAGTGAGAGAAAACTGATTGAAAACGTCTCACAACTATAGTAATATCAAACATTTCACTCTCTTTGTTCATGATGATTCATCTATTTTTGTTCATACTATAAAATCGAAAGTATATCTTTCGCCGCCTTTTCCGAAAACCGACCCGACAGACAGCCTTTGCTTTCCAGTGAGTTTTAAAATCATTCTAAGAGTGCCTGACGAGATCGAGGAGAAATGTAATGTACGTCTGACGTACATTACATTACAAATACAAATACAAAACAAAATGTATTGTACCCCCGGGCCGCAGCAAAATATTTTGAAATTTAAGAAAAGTGTGTGTCCGCTTCAGTGCGTATAATAAAAAACTGCCCCGTTACACTTAGTAACTTAGTTGACATTTTATTGAACTTTTCAAACACTTGTAACAAATATTTATTATTATCAGTATACTGGCAACAGGAAGCAATTTGAGCATTGAAATCAGACTCTTTTACAGAGCATTGAAATATTTTTCACTGCTTGGTCGATGAAGACATGGGTTAACCAAAGAGATTTAACCCTCATTACCACAAAAAAGCATGTGCACAGCCTCTCATACAGGCAAAAAAACTTTATGCGCCGCTTCAATATTGCTCAGAAAAAGTGTGTGCCCCGTGCCTTTCTGCTTCGGCCCCGTATAAAAGTAAATTTTGCACGGCTCCTATGAGACTTTAAATTGAAAGGTCTATATGCACGCACAGAGCTGTCAGTTATTCTAAAGAAAAACCCAACACAAAAGCTAAATTCTAATCAATAACGATTTCGAAATGGAATGATATAGAAATATAATTGAAATTAATCTACGTTTCGGTGTCATTGTGACGTCATTCTTTAAAGTATATCAGTAACTTAGAAGGTAAGAATGGTAACACAATGACACCAAAACGTCGGTTAATTTCACTTATATTTTTATGTAAAAGCTAAAATGTCTCCTATAAAGCGATATGAAGACCTGTACCTGCTATGCAGCCAAGTTTCCCCTTTCTATCCTTTTTTCATACCGACTAACCGACTCTGTTAGAAATGACTGCCAAAACAAAACCTTTTCTACTGAGACCTGACTGGCCCGAAAGACTCGATGTTACTAAAATTCTTTCCAGTGATTATTACAAAATAACAGCTTATTCGCTGAACCATAAACTGTATTCATTATTAGTAGTATTATCCGCATGGTAGTCCCAGATGGTGTATACAGTGACAAGCACTCCTGACTAGAAAACAGAAAGGCGTGGGTTTGGTTCCATTCGGGGTACAAATAATTTTTTTCAGACGAGTGAAATTTCAGCACCATGTAATTCCGATTGGTCAATGTCCACTTCACAACATCAAAACAATTGCTCGTCTAGTTTTATATTTAGCGATCATTTCATAGCACGTACTTGTAAAACGTTGTCAAGACAAAATTTTGCGGTGTCCAATTTCAAGTTTGTCAATGACCCTCTACAACTTTTGTAAAACACTTGTGATATTTTCATCGGCATCTGTATTTAAGAGTTTATTTTTTTTTAAGAAAAGTGAACTTACTACGAATACAAAACGTAAAGATATTATCATAAATTTGAACTTTTATATGTAGCCCATACTAGGTTACAGAAATTTATATATTTGGAAAAATTACTTAAAACATGTTCAAATATGAATATTCTTATTCACAACTCAATATTTGTAATTTTAATTTTTCTATAAAAAATGAAAATCTCTCGTGCTGTGATGGGGAGGTTTAAGTTTCCACAAGAAATATGATTAAACTTTGTACTTGCGAAATAATCTGGATTTCCCGCCAGGCTCGTAGTCAAATCAAAAGGAATCCTATATTCTTTTTCAAAAACGCATTGCTGGTTTAAATGACATGCAATACAAATAAACATTTAAAATGTCAACATATTGAAAGAGTATTTAATTCTTAATGCGAAGGAGATCCAATCGATGACCAGAAACTAAGACAGAATTTGCTTCTAAAACTTGCGCATATTTGAATTTGACAACTGTAAAAATGCACCTGCTTGTAAACTGTCAAGTGTAAGTCAAAATCTTCATAAGATAACTTTGTTTATGTTACCGAACTTCTTCGTATTCTACCTTCGAAACATTTCAAAACTGATGCCATACAGTTGAAGTGAGATTATGGCCACAAGGCAGGTTGATGTTTTCTGCCTCATAGCAATGCTCTTCCACGCAAAGATGATCTCCTTCGGTAGTGGAAACGGAACCATTTCCAATGAATCAGTAGATACTGGGATCTTTTTTAATGGAACATACATTATCGGTGGACTATTCCCTATCCACTACGCCTCTAAAAACATTACAACATCGGCCAAATGCTACGGGAAGTTCAACTTGGAAGGCTTCCTCGACATGGAGACAATGCTCGATGCAGTTCACGAAATCAACAAAGATGACCATCTTCTTCCTGGAATTCGGCTTGGTGTCAACATTGAAGATACCTGCAGTAGCGTTGATACCGCTATCCGTAAATCTCTCAATTTTACTTTTATTAAAAGAAATATAAGAAGTACAGACTGTCCTAACGATGATTCATTAAATGATGTAGACACCTCTCCCACTGTAGCAATTATCGGACCATCTAGCAGCGATGTGGCAATGGCAGTGACTAACTTGGCAGGTCTGTTTTATGTTCCTGTTGTAAGTTTTTCGGCTTCGAGTCGTCTTCTCAGCAATCGTATTCGCTTCAGGTATTTTCTGAGAACAATTTCCTCCGATGCCCAAATGGCGATGGTAGTTGTTCACTTATTACAAGCGTTAAAGTGGAACTTTGTAAGTGCTCTTTATTCCGATACAGATTACGGTCGGTCGGCAATCGAGACGTTGGAAGATGTCCTCAAATCTTTGCCGGCAGCTGATAAAATTTGCTTGGCGGTGAAAAGATCGTTCACAATTCACTCTACAAAATCAAAACTCAATGAGATACTCGATGCCGTGAAGGCGGAGCCAAACGCAAAAGGCGTTATCCTTTTTACAACCGTTGAAGACGCAAAATTGATTCTGGCCGAGTTTGAAAGTCAAAAAATGACAGAATATGTGTTTATTGGGACGGATGATTTACTCGGAGATCTGGAAGGAGTTCAACTCTCGCCGAAGATGTTGCTTCGACTAATTGGTGTGACACCAAAGATTCAAACTCGCCTAAAGCGAAAAAGGTCAGTGATTTGATACAGATTTTGTAGTAGCTTTAGGCCTGGTTTTCTTATAATCGTCCGGATCGTCCCTATTGTCCTGAAAATTGACGAGAGGATTTGGGTGATTAGAGCGATGTTATGGAAACTACTGAATCGTTTCGATATTCCCAATTGCGCGGTAATGCAAGTAAAAGGCATATGTTTGATAACAATCTTTGGCGCAAAGCTATTTTGAAAACGGCGGCAATAAGGGCGGGCTCACTGCAATTTATTTCGTTGTATTAGCTGTTGTAGGCGGGGAAAAAATGAAAAATAATATTTTTGGTACGAGAAATGTTTAGGTAAAGAGATCGAAGAATTGGGAATGTACGGCAGACCTGTGCAAAATAAAAGCTTCGAGTTCATGATAGGGAATCCTTTTTTTAGCGGATAAGTAGCTGGGGAACGAAATTATTGTAGTTCTTTTGGTTGAATCCGTTGCATTCTGGGACAGTTTGGATCGTCCCAATCGTCCCGACCGCATAAAAGCGGCTTCTATTTGATCACTTGCAAAAGTTCTCGATCACCCGGATAAAACTGCTGGCTATCCGGGCGATCGCGATCGTCCCGATCGTTTGGATCGCCCTCGGATTATTTCATAGCATTTCCACATGATCGCCCGGATCGCCTGAACACGTTTTGGGACGATTGAGACGACTGGGACAATCCGGACCATTATATGAAAACCAGGCTTTACAAATAATTGTAGATGTTTGCCTAGTATAATAATTATATGTTAAAAATAATTACAAAAGTTCAAGAAAAAAGATTCGTAATTCAGTTTTTAAACATTGGAAAGATTTCTTATTATCAAACTAACAAGTTTTAAGAAATATATTTCTTTATCTATTATCAATATTTAATTCTACTATAACATAAAAGCAGAAAGATATATATTTGTTTTGATAGACTTTAAAGTCGATTTGACAACACATTCAAAATTTATACAAGGATTGACAGATAATATATTATAACCTTATTCAAAAGATCTGAAAAAAGCAGAATATTTACTTATGTAAAACCTGTCAACAGAACTTGTTTTTAAAAAGAGAAAAGCTTGTAAAACAACCAAAATTTCTTCTTAATAAAAAGGTTACTAAAATTAAATCAGAATATAATTGTAATGATAATCTTTTTAATTGTATGTCAAAGAGATAACAAATAATTTTACTTTTGAATAACGGAATCAGTCATATTTTTTGCTTGCTTTAATGTTAACCAATCGAGTTTTAAAATAGCGTTTGCAGAAATTTTATCAACAAGCAGTGTTCAGCGGATAATTTTGAGATTTGAGCAACTGCTCCAATGTTTGTAGCATTTGGTAACTGAATTTGAATTGGTAATCAGACATTGAAAAACGAATCATGAAAGTAAACGTCATCATCATCATCATCATTACTGTTATTATTATTATTATTATTACTATTATTATTAATGATAACAATATTAATAATAACAATTTAATTAATGATAATAATTTAAAATTTTCTAATAAGATATGTTTTTACAGTTTTGCACTTAAGTGTTAATGGAACACGGCGCCACTATTACTAGGCACTAAGGCCACATGAACAGTGGGCATTACCCCGTATATCTACCTTTAGATAAAGTGAGCCTGAGTGTTAGGAGCCACTATTACTTGGTATCATGGCTGAAGTACTTTTGTGTTCCTATTGTTGCTCAGTTTGACCACTATACACTTACGTTTTTTTTTCTTTTTCCCATCAACGCTCGCCGCTCTAAGCGGGACTCGAACCCACATTTCCCTGTATACTACTTAGGCATGCTAATACACTAGTCAATTATAGC
>JAOCPT020517041.1:0-11907 GCA_026546935.2 Palythoa grandiflora
AACACCAATCATTTCTACTCTTCAAGACAAACAAAATGAATGGTCACTTTATAGGGTTTCATCAACTGGTTCAAAAGCTAGAATGAATAACATCAATCATTTCTACTCTTCAAGACAACCAAATTTAATGTTGGTTTCATCAACGGGTTTCAAAAGTTGGAATGAATAACACAAATCGTTTCTACTCTTCAAGACAATGGAGTTTTTACAAATGAAATGCTTCAAAAAACCCAACCAAATTTTGTTGTAGGAGTTAGCGTCAAAGAAATAAACTGTTGCATTTCTTGCTTTTTGTTTTATAGTGAAAGTTGATGGACACACGAGCGACACGTCCGCTAAAAACCTTGACCGATCATGCAAGGCACTTTGTAATTTGGCGTGGTTTCAAATTGATTTCACAGTTATCAGTAATGAGATGGTCACGGAGTAAATCTCTCATCTTTCTTCTTGTCTTTCGTCTCAAATTCCAAGTCGCCGTCATGTCCAGAGATCTCTATATACCTAATGTTCGCCTGTTCTCCTGTGCAATAAAACCTTAATATTTCACGACAAATTTCCCCCACAAATGAACCGCCCTCGACGTGTTTTCTGCCCAAATTAACAAGGTGTTTTGCAAAGTGCAAATCCCCAATTAAAACTTGCTGATCATTCCGCGCGTTTAGTTTATTCTTAGACCGGAAACTCCATTCTGTGATTGCTATTTTTGCTGTCATCACGACCGAATCTGTTCGCAGATTGCTCTGATGCAATGGCAGGCTCCATTCTTTAGAAATCACCTCGGGTCCTGCTGCGTTCAGTTTTGCCAATGGTAGCTGGCCACGCTCAACATCTTCGGAAGGAAAATTCTTTGCATAAACATTTAATTGTTCAAATCTTCAGCGACCAGTTTCAAAAGTATTTGAAACCTGAACTACCTTGCTAAATTTAGAAGTAGTTAAGCCGAATTTTTAAAACTACGGCCCACATATTTTAGTGTTAAAAGTCATTTGATTAGCGGATAAGACATGCAGAGGTCACAAGCTAAAATCTGTGTACCTATTTCAGTTTATAAGATTAGAAGAGATGAAAACATCCTAAAAGGTATTTTTACTAGACTATATAAATCAATTTTCGGAAATAGTTTTCCCCCCAAATATGGTTTGTCTGAGAAACATATGATTTTACCGATTATCAAGAAAAAAAGTTGGAAAATCAGCATAAAATTAGAGATGACTGAATTATTTTCCGGCCGATTATATTTTTGTCAGAATTATTGCCACTTGTTTTTGTTTTCTGTTTTATAATTCTTGAAAAATTTTACAAAACAAACAAGCTCTTCTGTTAAACAAAAATATGACCACTTTCGTGATTCTTTGTTTGTTTTAACTTAAAAAACAATTTGTTACGATAGGTTTTCATTAAACCTGGCGGTTCTTATTTGGGGTTAACCTTTATTCTCGGCACGTGCTATTTTGGAGTACTGTTAGAAAGCTGATGGTTTCACGAAAATCATGGCACCGATTTGCAGTCTGTCTGATATTTGAAGAAAAATTTTCCCATGCCATTTTTGTTTTGATTGTTTTGTGTTATTGTTTATAACGTTTTTTAAAAAAAATCGTTAAACTCTATTATCTTTTTCTATATTTTGTAAAATTGTAACGTGTCGTACAAGGCCACCATTGGAGACGCTTTTTTTTACTTTTTTGTTTTTTTACAACAGCTTGGTTTGGCTTTCAATACAAATAGTCACGGAAGACTGATATTCAGACAGATTTAATTTTTTTAAAGCCCTTCTCGTGATTTCGTAATATCAATCAAGGCTTGTTGTTATAATACCAATATTCATAGACAGATGGCCGGAAAACAAGCCTTTCTCTCACTTAATTTGTGTTTTTTTTTCTATTTTGAGCCATTAAGAAGGAATAGTCTTCGTAAAGAGATCAACTAGTGACTTGCATTTGGCGGTCACAACTTCGTCAGTTCGTGATATCATTTGATCGCTTCAAAGTCGGCTTTAATTTCGATCGAAGTGGTTTCTATTAGAGGGTCTTATAATCTTTATGATCTATAAATACAACTTTCTTTTATTCTAGTTCTGTATAAAAAAACAATAATGTTTGTTTTTTAACGCCTCGATGTTCGCTTTTACTTGACTGGGGGCAATTACGTGAAACGTTACGACCTCAAAAATGTCTTGAACAATGCATCCTTTTGTCACCGGAAATTGCTGTCTTTTTTGGAAGGTACCCGTAGGCACTGAATCGAAGTTTTTTTTATTATTCAATATCTCCTTTTATAATACCACACCACCAGCTGGGAAGCCAAATTAGACACATAATTTGAGACAGTGAAATTATTAAGATTAAATCAAGTACGTTTGATTCTTCTGATAGGCCTACGATTCTGGTCTGTTGATCGACGCCCATATTTAGCGAGGGGGACAGAGAAATGTTTGGTATTTGAACACTAAGCTGTAATTTCCGCTCATATCTGCCTCCGTTATGACTTTAACAATTTCCTACTACAGTTCAAGACAACAACAGGTTCAAATACAGAGAAAACACGATCGGCAAACAATTACGCTTAAACTTACAACCAAACACCATGTATTTATTGACTCCGCCACTTACTGTAACAATTTAACCGGAAGTCTTACAAAGCCATGACGTCATTCAAATGTCAACTGTACCCATAAGCCCCTCCTCCACTCCTGGATTGACGTCGAGTCAAAATTTCGATACTTGAAAAATTAGTCTAGTCTTGGTCCAGAAGGAACCACGCGCCGTAAGAGAATTCACTAGAACTAGAAGTGCGAAATGCAGTCCTGTTTTGAAACATGGTTTTAAAAGACGATGACCTAGAACCCATAGAATTCACAGTCTCCACAAATGATATCTATGGCCTTGATAATCATAGAAATCGGCTTAAGAAATTGTTTGACGTTCAGTTAGGTTGGAGAAGAGACGAAGAACTGAGCAATGAGGGAGATCGTAGTTCTCAGTGGTTTTATATCACTGAAGGCTCGACGAAAGCTAGACAGTTAGCGAAGGTTTGAATTCAGTTATGGCTGATATTTTAGTAGTTAAATTCAGGAAACCTGTACAAAAGTACAGTTCACATCCGATCATTGATTACTCGCTTTTTACTCATGTTTGTGTTTTTCAGGAATACATTAAAGCGGTTTTTGAACCAGAAACCACTCAAGTGATTAACGCAGATATTTATGGCTGCTTGAACTTAGCCGATGAGATCGAGGAAATCGAGAGGACATCTGGTGCTTGTATAAACCATCTGCAAGAGGAATTGTACGAAATAAGGGGATCGGAGATGGCGACGACACTTGCGTACTCAAAGCTTGAACAAGCCATTCGAGTATTTCAAAACAATAACAAATTTGTGATGGAGAAACGCTCTCCCGAGACGATGGAAGAATTTTCAAACGAGCTACAGTCGTACGATTTAAAGCGATCAGATGTGAAGGAAGATCTACGAGAAGTTGAAAACCTGAATTATGTCAATCAAAGTTATTCAACAGTAGCGGACAATGATAAAGAACCCATTTGGATACTACGTGATTCTCACTGTGCGAAAGGCAGGGAAAAAACACATGGCCGTTTGCGCGTTACACAAAATCAAAGTAGTGACTCCGTGATTGATCACACACACTCAAAGGAACCAATTGTAAGTGAAAATCAGGAAAATGAGGAAGATATTAGAGAATTGAACGATCAAAACTCTGGATGTGAGAACTTAGAGGAAGGAGAGGACGCATTGGAATCTCAATCGCGCGAAAATGGCGAGACAGATTCTGAGCCAACAGTGACGCGTGTGAGAGATTTCGCTGCCAAACTGGGATACAAAGAGTCTGAAATTTCTTCAGCAATGGAAAAGTTAGGTCCGGAGGCAGATAAGAACGCCATATTGCTAGAATTAGTAAATGCTCAAGCCTCTATGAAACAGCTCGAGGAAGGACCTTCGGGCTCAAACTTCAAGAGCGTCATTCCAACAGTTTTACCCGACCCCGAGTGTCTGCGACCGATTGTGATTGATGGAAGTAATGTTGCCATGAGGTGAGGATTTTTGGCTATTTTATTGAATCTTAATCACAAGTTTACTGAAGTTTGGTTTTGATAAACAATAGTTATCTAAAGTTGCTATCGTGGCTTGAGCTACGATCGCCCCGGGCTGGCCGACTGTACGGTGATGCTTGTTATAATATTGTCTACACTCGCTCGTTGTCTAGAGTGTTTTTCTCCGAGTCATAGCCGAAACGAATCTTTATTTTCCGTAGTTCTCGAATATCTACGCATTAAAGTTCGACATCATTCGAGATTATTCAAATTTCTCCCTGACGAATGCTGTGTTAAAGCGTTAAGCAGATTCAGTTAGTATTGCATTCTTGTTCAATTTTAGCATGTTTGTCATTTCAAAGCCGTTTAGATTTATCCACGTGCGTTTAGTTTAAGCGAAATTATCATAAGGACCTTATTGTAGACGAGTTTTGGCGCTTTGTAGATGATAATGAAACTTACTCACAAGGGAATTTAGAACTATTCTACAACTGCGCGCGTGAATGGAAATTTAATTCTTGTAACTTATTCAGTTAAAGCAGCGGCGGGCTTGTTTATTTCACATGAAAGAACCGCTAACTGATTGTCACCGCGAAATTTAAACATTTTGAAATGTACAAGCTGGGTTTTTCACCGGAATTGCATTTGCATTTTAAAAGTGGTAGTGAAAACCGCCGATCAAGTGGTTTGAAAGACGACAATAGAAGTGTTTTTGTTCAAGTACGTTTAGGAATTTAGGGCTGTTTATTGCTATCTCGGCTTGACTATTCATGAATGGCCAAAGTTTGCACATAGATTTACTTGTGAATTATTGTCTTAGCCAAAGCTTTTTTCTGGGTGTGGTTATAATAGGTTAACAGACATGCCACTAATCCAGCATGCAATTACAATAATTTACAATCACTCCTTCATTCCTTTCGTAACTAAAAAACTCTATGATTCTACTTTATCATTCTATGTAGATATCTAGATATTATTTGTGTCATTCTTGTGGAAAATTACACTACAGAAAGCAGAAGATATCTTTTTAATCAGTATCTTAAGTAAAATCGAAGGAATTTGAAGATTTTATACACCATACTGCGCTGAGTGATTGGTAGTCTTCAAAATTATGTTTTAGAATTCTTCAGTTATTCATTACATTTTTTTGACTAAATAGGCTGCTTGTTTATAGTAAAACAATTTAAGTTGAATTTACAATCATTCAATCAGGACACCATAAATTTCTGCCTATTTATAAATATAAGCAACTAACCGATACTGGATTCTCAACATAACTTAACCATCCACTTCCACTTGTTATGTAAAAAATTAGAAACTTGTGGGAAATTTGATAGTAGTCATTTACACAAGACAATTATGTGACTATACTTTGACCCTTTAACCTAAAGGGTAAATCTTGTCACATACAACATGAATAGACCCTTAATCATTTCTTTTTCAATTTTGTTTTGTTTTGCTAACTATTCAGTATGTTAACTAAAAAATTTTGATGTAATTTTATTTTGTGTTAAAACTTTATCTTGTTAAAATTCCAGTACATATCTGAAGAAAATTCTTAAAATTTAATAAGTTACATAAACTTTTTGTGTCATATTAACTGTGGATATAACCCAAATTCCCTCAAGCAATGCTGGTACCCCTCTTGAATTTTGGACATTAATGAAAATTTCATGGGGTTTACAGATCAGATTTTGCCTAAAATGAAGTGCAGATTTACAGACCTCTCAGATGTGGCAAATTAGTTTTACATGGCCAAGCTGGCAGTGAAATGTGTAAAATGCAAGATCACTAAATTAGATTGAGACAACCCCAATGCCAGGTGACCTTCATCACCAGTTTGTTGACAAAAGCCTTTAAAATTATTACAGTACTGATTTGCTTGTGTATAAGTTGAGGTTTTGAGATGTAAAAAATTGGCCCAAATTTTTTTCTTTATTTTAACAATTGATCTTGACTTAGACATGAGCAAAAAATTCCAGATTTTACTTGAAATTTACACAGATCGGCAGATCTGATAATCCCTTTTAACCCCCCTTAAATAATTTTATCATTTTAAGTGATCTTATGACAAAATAATTTTTAGTAGAACAAAAATTGTCAATATCGCATCGCTGATAATAAAAAAATGATGCACTGTTATTATATTATGCATTTTCTACTATATTATGGATAAATTATTATGTCATTACAACAGTGGATATTCATACATAATGGTGATAATCATATAACTTGACAACATTTAGACTTTTGATCTTGTCACAAAATTATGTCCTGACCTAAACTTGTCAACCTAAACGTCAGTCTTCATCAGTGATTATTAATCATCAATTATTAATCACAAATTATTTTTTTATAAAATCATCATGGCCAGAAAAAGATCAGTTTTGATTGCTATGTAATATGATAATACTAAAACATCAAGTAAAACAAAATAATAAATTTGACACCTATTAATCATTTTTTTCTATTTTTTCTTCCAGCCATGGAAACCAAAGAGTTTTCTCATGTCGTGGAATAGGAATAGCAGTTGACTGGTTTCTTCAGCACGGTCATCGAGAGATTACAGTATTTGTTCCACAGTGGCGCAAAGAGGCCCCTAAAACGAACTCTCCCATCATAAATCAAGAAGTTTTAAAAAGACTTGACGAAGATGGCTTTCTAAAATGGACTCCAGCAAGGACAATACGAGGAAGAAGAGTCACTTGTTATGATGACAGATTTATCGTCAAACTTGCAAGTGAAAATGATGGAGTCATTGTTTCTAATGATGCATTTCGTGATCTAGAAAATGAAAGTTCTGAGTTTAAAAAGGCAATTGAACAGCGTCTGTTGATGTATACATTTGCAGATGACCGTTTCATGCTCCCAGATGATCCAGTTGGACGGCATGGCCCAACACTTAAAGAATTCTTACGCAAAGGTATGGGTCAGTTATGTCCATATGGGCGCAAGTGCACCTATGGGAAGCGCTGCAAGTACCTTCACCCAGAAAGAAATTCCAAGACTGAAGCAGAGCTCTCTGCAGGTGTGGTGAATGGAGATCAGTCAATTCCAGTCTTACCCGAGGTACCATATGGTGAGACAAGACAAATTGAAAGTAGCCTTCATAGCTATTCAGAATCACACCCTATCCAATCTCGACCACTTCCACCACTACCTGAACAGCAGATACCAGCAAACATTCTTTCAAAGCCATTACCACTGCCACCAAATGTTTATCACCAGACTGCATTTAACATGTCCCAGTTGTTCCCTCCAACTCTCCGCAGTAATGTCCAATCCAATCCTGCAGTCAGACAGATCAAGACAATGTCTGACCCAACGCCGACGTCACATGAGAATGATTCTGATGTTCAGGAACAAATGTTATGCCACAGTTTTCATCGCATCATGAGTATGCCAAGCCTAGACAATGGATCAATGGGACCACCACCTTCACTGACTGGACAGCCATCGCCACATGGCAACCAGTCACATATCGTGACTAGCAATGGTTCATTTGCTGCCGGTATATATCCACACAGTCATCCAGATGTGTTGTCTGGCAGGATGCCGATACACCCAGTACCACCCCATGCTGGAGGGAGTCGTCCAACAAGTGGTGAATGGTTACCTGACGAAGCATATGGGGCTTGTGGAGGCTATCAGCTTTACACACCTCAACCACCACCAGTACCTCCAAGATTTGCTAATAATCGACCACTGCCTAATCAAGGATCAAATTACGATATGGCTGGTAATCACTGGGGAATGTCATTCTCGCAGCAACCCCACGGATATCCATATCCATATGCCCAGGGGAATATAGCTTATTATGGTCGAAATTATTCAAGAACACCATATCATGGGCAGGGCAACACCTTTTTCAGGTCACGTGCCCCACCAATTATTGGCAATGCAGACTATGAAGTATTGGATACTGGTAATCCAGGCTCACAGGATGAGCTCAGGATAAAAGCCTATGAAAAACTGTCTGAAGTTTTTCCAGACGATGGAGAAAAAATCCTAAAAGTTCTCGATGACCATCCTGAAGTGACAGATATAGAACAGTTAATGCAGTATATGTTGGAAAATAAAGATAAGTAATGGGGTTCAAATTATTGACCGTAAATATTGACTGAAAATAATTATTTTGATAATACAATTTTTATGGCAGTAGAACATCAGAACCAACATAATGGTTCCTTTTAAAGTATTGAGGCATACATAATATGCACTGCTCATATATTTTGAGCTAAGGATATTTTTATACCATACATTGTACTATCATGACAACATGAAGTTAATTTTACAACTTCTTTCACCACTGAAGAAAGTGTTATATTACTAATTTCTAAAATCTTTAAATGACAATTGCCAAAGTTCTGTGGATAATTCTTTATTATCCTTTAGCTTTGGTGGCATGGTTGGTGCAGTGGTTAGATCTCTGCCTTCTAACCACAAGGTCCCAGGTTTAAACCGAGGCTCAGCCGTGTGTTGAACATTTGTGTGACCTTTTCCACCAACGTTAACTCAGCTTTGCGTCCTTCTGAGGGGGCTAACCTGCAATGGATTAGTGTCCGATCCAAGGGGAATCAATGACTCTCATCCACTTAACACTACAGAAACCAGGGATAAGCAAATGCTCTAAGGCTCGTAAATTTAGTTACCTTTAGTTTTACCATAATTGGTGGAGTCACTGGTTTTTGAAAATCCGTAGCATTTTGTTCTTTCAAGCCATACTGTAGCATGGCTTAGATTATACACAGATTAAAAATATAAAATGAGAAAATGGTTAACAAGACATTCCATATCATTACAACGACTGTCATCATGAAAAGACAGAGTATTTTGTAATCATCTTTGAAGTTTACCAAATTCATAACCAGCACCATTGAATAATTAATAATTGATTGCTAATACAGGCTTTTTTGGTAAACTCCCAAATTTGTATAGAAATTGTTCATATTTCTATTTTAAAGTGTGGTGATAAATTAAGCTTTGCATTCTATGTACTTAAAAATGTGGATAATTGTGAAAATTGCTACATTTTTTACAATGGAAGATGGCCCTTAATCAACAAATATTAATATTTGCTTTTTCTAAATTTATGAAAAGATTTACATATTTACCTGCACCGACTGACTGAAAAATGTGATTTAATAATTCTTAAAAATGAAACATTTTATTGTCTCTTGATCCTTATGTTTTAGATGAGGCTTTTAGAAGTTCACTGGCTGATCATACTGAAAAATGTTTGACTGGAAAAACTGAATTTTGTTTTTTTAAGACTTTTTCCTTCTGATCATCTAATAGAACTTCTATACATACTTAATACCCTCGAGGTAGCGGATGAGTTGAACTAGTTTAGTTCATTGAGATGTGCAGGAAAACGCGATGCGTTGTATGCTCAAAACAATTATCTTCAGATCAAACCCAAAACTACTTTTTGAAATTAATTGAGAAAATGGAAAGAAATGATATTGTCTAGATCGCAGGTGTCATAATTTGAGTGTCTAAGGTAGTTTCATGTGTGTTTAATGGTGCATACGACTTGGGCCAATCTTATGTGTACAGTGCTGTAAATAATATATTAGACAAACTCTTTATATTGTATTGTTTTTTAGTTTGGTTGATTTGAATACTGCAATAAGATGTTGAAGCAAGTGATAATTTATATATGTTGTTATCACTGTTTTCATTGCTGCACATACTTTTGAATTTGTTTTTGGTTTGGAGTTTGGTTTTAGACAGCTGTTGATCAAAACACTGTTTGTAATTTGCGTGATCTAGTCAATCACAATCAATGAAATATAGACAGATTTAATGGTTGCAGCATTCATGCTGTCCACCCAGTGTTGGAAAGTGTAGTCTGTTTGAAATAAAACATGATTGAGTTATGGAGAGCCATGCTGCATCAGACCCACATCCCAGTGGATAGCTGACGTTTTCTTTAATGGATGGTGTGTGTGAGTGTGATAGTGTTTGCCAAATCAAAACCCCAATTGATGCGTAGCAATGAAGACAGCAGGCAAACATGTACAAATTAACCTCATTTTAGTTTATTTGTCTTGTAAATCACTAGATATTAAACCTTTTCATCCCCAAGGAATTTATCAACATCAAACTTCTCCTTACATAACTCAAACAAAACAATATAACTTGTAATGAGAAATAAGGAATCGATCAAGTGGAATGAAGAAGTTAAAAAGCAAGTTCTCCCAAACTGCTAATATGGCTTGGTTGGGAGAATTTACCAAGATGTTATTTGTCAAGTTTGGGGCTTAAGGGTTAATACAGCCTGGCTTACTGTGAAAGCGTGTTTTGCTAAAACTTTGTCATTAATTATTTTTAAGTTAACTGGCTATAGTATTTTTAGCTGGAGTTCATGAGTAACCAAAGGGTATGCAAATGAAAAATGTTTTGTTACTATTTTTAAGTTAAAGTTTCTAAAAGTACTTTTTAAATAAATCAATTGCAAACTTTATGTTAATTTTTTTAAGAAAGGTCCACAAAGTATGGCAAAATTTTAGAAGGTTTAAGCAACTGGTTTAAAATAGTTTAAGCCAGTTTTGTTTTTAGTTACAAGAAGTTGAAAGAATGTATAGAGTTTTGTAAGTACCAGACAGACAGCATTTGAAAGAAATGTGAGTTGGTGGAATATTTTCAGGTTGTTAATGGGATTGAGTGGAGTTGTGGTTTTTTCTGTAAATATCAAGATATTACCCACTTTTGCTTGAACTTTTTTGCATTTGCAAAATGACTTATAAAATATATATCGATAGGTATAGAGTAATTTTGACTGCAGCTCCAATGCTAAGATAGTGGTTATCACAAAAGAAAATAATACTTGTGTAAACAATCTTAGAATAACCAATCTGTGACAAAATTTCCATGAAACACAGCAAACAATTTTTAATATATGCTTCTTGATGAGCTGAAAAGGTCTTTGCAAATTTTTGGGAATTTTTTAATTTTTAGGTAAAGAGAGCTTTAATTTCTCATAAAAAAAACCTTTTTTTATTTTGGAGAGGTTATGCTGGACATCAAAAGTATTAAATTACAAAAAAATATGTTTTGTATTCAAAATGAATTTAAACAGGATAAAGGGGAAACAATTTACATGCTATTTTTAAGAAATCAAAGACCATTCTTTTATATTTGTTTTTAGCAATAATTTGTTATTCATGCACTACTTTTTATAATAAGCGCTAGTAATTTACATCGCCAAAGATTTATAATGACATAATATTTTTATATGCACAAATTGCTTGATGAACTGTGTACTGCTTGACTAACATTGGAGCTTGCTGTGTTACTTGCTGCTCTTTGTGAGAGCATAGGAGTTGAAATTATTTGTAGAGATGAGAACCAGTAATTATAGATTTACAAATGCAAATATACCTATACATACTGTGTATACAGCTAAACATACTGTAAGCTGAACTGAAAGTTTTTGTGCACAAGCACAATGTTGACATTACAATTAAATATTTTTTGTAATCAAACAAAACAATGTCTCAATTCCTTTTTGTTCTCCTTTAATATCTCATTGGTAAAGTTGGGGGTTTGTAAACCAAATGCCATCAATTTTAAAACAACTCTTTGGTGCCAAATAAATGGGGGGGGACGAAAATATTTAAAAACCTAATAAGCGGTGGGGTCTTAATAAACGGGGGATTGAAAAATCTAAAAAGAATTATTCACTGTAAAGTGTACCATTATAGGCATGATTACAACACAACTATTTCAGGTCTGAGAATTTCTTTTTCTGGTCTCGATAAACTGAAGTCTCACATTTTGATTTTGTAAAAGAATCAATAGTACACGAAAAAATTGAGATTTGAATATCCAAAAATTTAATAAAGAGGGGGGT
>JAOCPT020517122.1:0-11905 GCA_026546935.2 Palythoa grandiflora
CAAAGTGGCAAGAAAGTACATGTACAATTCAATGTATACACAAATGTACCACATACGGTACATGTATTATTTATATTATCTAAAATCAGTAAAGATATTTTAAGAACATGTTTAAGAACATTTGAGGCTAATAACCCGAAAATATTTAAGAACGTTCAGCCTCAGTCGAAAAATTCGACGTTCTTATATAAAAAAAAGAGTGTACAGTAAAAACCCACGAATAAGAACCTGGTTAGCCTAAATAGGTTCTTATCAGTATAAATGGTACATAAAGTGAATTTAGGCTACCAAGGTTCTTACAATAGGTCCTTGATTTTTATATAAAATTCATCTTATACAGTAATATAAATCATTTATACACCATAATGCAAGGCAGTACAGTGCCGGAATGTACCGTATGGATTTATTGGAATGGTGAACACAATAGACGCGGTACTGAGTACTTTAGCTCGAAGGAAAAAATGTTATGTTAAGTGACTTTTAAATATAAGCAGATCATGATCTTTATCCAGCAGTTTCTACTTACACTTTTAGAACAACTCCATGCAACTTTAAAATTTTAGCCTGAATGGGTTCTTATGTGCAGAGGCTTAAATTTGAAATTTTAACCTAACAGGTTCCCAAAATCCAGGTTCTTATACGTGGGTTTTTACTGTATTACATTTACGGGTGATACATACATGGAGGATGATACACTAGGCGTGTAGATGTGAACTTTATCAGTTTCGAATCTGGATTCTGCCTAAACTAACCTAATTATCCAAATAAATCATTAAAAATGTTTTTCATCACTTTTTTTTTACATTTTCGTCTGGAATAAATTGAATTATGATTATTAAATTACGTATAGACACAAAGCCTAAACTAAGACGGAGTAAGAGTATTTTTATTCTGTCTATAAATCAAAACTAAGAGAAAAGGCCATAGCCATAGGCCAAATAATGAAAGCAGTCAGAATGAACTTTGGTTGAAAAGGATAGCAATGTCAGTTTAGCCGGAAAGCTAAAAGCTTAAACTTGAAGCTGAAAATACTGAATTTATGATATTTGAATGCGATTTTTGAAGGTCGTCGATCGCTTATTTCACAGTCAGTCACGGTTGAAAATCGGTTGTTTTTCTTCTACAATTTTAAATGGCCTTCGTCGCAACACTTGAGAATTATGCCAACACATTCAATATTTTCCAATTTTCTTGATAAGGTGCGAACTGTCCTACGTCATCCACTGTCTACACACTAATCATGCCACGATTCTCGACCAATCACAGCGCGTTAACCTCAGAACCGATTACTGTTTAACTTTTCAATTACACTTAGGCCAAGGAAACTAAACAGCCAGAATGGTGGAGGCGGCAATTGTAGGCCCAAGTACACCTGTCATTATAAGAAGTGATTTCTTTTCTTACTAACTTCCCAGATAATTTTTAGAAGTTCTAAAATGTGGATTTGAAGTGACTCTCAATTTTCTCTGACTTGATCTGATAACGAGGTCTACACTTCAGCCGCAGATTGTTTTCTCATGTCTCCATGTAGTATTTGCCTTGGGTAAAACGAGCTTATTTATGTCTCGTTGCTTTCCACATCTTCGTAAAGGTCGAAATATTTGTTTTCCTATAATAGCAGTATTGAAATACCATATTCACTACTGTCTATGTTTTAAAAATGTCAGTTTGTTGAAAACGTAAACAACTGCCAATGAACAATAGGGTCAACTTTGTATTCTATTTTCTCGGATTTCTGTCAAATTTGGATTAAAATTACGATCTTCGAGAACTCTTCGTAAACAAAAAATTTTAAAATTAAACGACAACATTCAATTTTATCGGTTCCGTTGCATGGGACGTCTGACAACTACTCATACTGATTTATTATTAGCCAAAATTATCCTCCAAACTACCAGGGTAAAAACGTGTTTTTCCAAAAAAATACTCCATACTATTTTAGCCGGTTGTCGTTTTCAGTTTGTGCCCTGGGTAAGCGCCCTGCATAGTGTAAAACCGATACAAATCGGCTTAGTATCGGCTGATTAGCTGCTTGTGGAAAATCGGTATCATTATGCGTGACTTACGACGCCGCAAATTACCCACCATTCATTAAAGTTCTAAGTGTGCACCTCTTATTCCGTGGTCGGCTTCGCGCAGCCCCTGTTTTGGTGAAGGTAACTAAGAATGGAAGGTATTTCGCGAGTACCCGCTCCAGTCTACGCCATTCCAGTTACTAAAAATAAATAAATAAATGCATGAAAAAAGTTCGAAAATGAGGAAATCTGCTGTAATAACGGAAATGCTTTTCTGTCTTGATTCAATTTTACATGATACATAAAACATCAAAGATATAACATGAAATAATCAAACGATTTAAGTTTATATAATAAATCTGATAACATTTGTAACAGATCATACAGAATTTGTTTTGTAATAGTGGTATAAAATATGTCTTATCATGTTACAGTTGTTCTAATTTCCAAATAAATTTGGGCATTCCACATATAGTAAAGACCGATAGTTGCCATGTTTTTCAAAGCAGAGTAAGACTGGTTCCTCAACAAGGATCTTTTAGCTGATCAAGTGGGAAATTCTTTTTCCACTTTTTAAAATATCAAGGCGGGTCAGATTTACACGACCTCGACTCTCGACTCAAGACAAGCAAACACTCTAACGGTGTGACTTAATAAAATCGTCTCTCAAACAGAAGTGAACTCTGGCGATTCTTAATTCCGTTTTCACAGTCAACTAGAATACAGTAAATACTTTGTTATTTGAAAATAAAAACAGATATTTTGCAATGCCCAGACAGCTATGCAATTGTCTTGCCGGCATTCACTGGTGATATCAAGCATGACGCATGATAACAAATAACACATCAACAATCTGGTTACGGGCGCATGAAAACTGTGATTGTTCCAAACACAATCATCCTTCCAACAGTCAGAAAAATTCAAAAGACGTACTTAAAATTGTCAGGAGTTTTAATTGTTTGAAAAAAACCGGCATCGAAAAGACCAGAAAATCAGGATGACACTCACAGTTTAGCAGAGATTTGTTGTAAGCTGATGTCAAAAGAACCTTGTGCGTGTACCGCCAGCAGTCAACCGGTCATTACCCTATATGGACGGCGCAACGCAGAGTTCGCTTGCGTTACACACTACAGCTGATGAAGTTTCTGTTCTTGAAAATTGTCTTTTTATTACATTTAAATGGCAACAATCTGTGCGAATATTACAAAAGAAATAAAGAATATAGGAGAATATATCAATGGAAAACGCGCAAGTGATAGAATTTGAGTACAGTTGGAAACACATGAATAGCCATGGCATGGTTAAACGGTGACAAGATCGGAGTTTGATTGTCATGAAATTTTGTACAATAATTTTTGTTCATCGAATGAATTAATTTGCTACTCAAAAGGTGTTAAATTTTAATAAAATTAAAAAAATATACATTCAAATTATCTGAACATTTTAGTTCGGAAATACAAAGATTTTTTCCGAGTTTTGCAGCAATTTTCAGAGCAGTATAGGTTTCTAGATCACTAACATCTTAAACAAATTATCTTTTTATTATTCCAAAGAATATCAGCAAATTCGTTTGTGGCTTTAATATCACCAGGCAGCAGCAGGACAGTGATCTAAAACAGAGCAGGGGCTGGGTAATGGTTAACACATTTCTGCCCAGTAATGCGTGACTAAACAAACCTATGGGGTTTACTTTATCCCAAATAAAAATACCCCATATCTGGTTTATCCAATCAGAAAGCGGGGTTAAACTTAAATAGAATGAAGGGAAAAAGCGTCGGTGCATTTTGTTTGGGAGTTGGCTAGTTTAGTATCAGTGTGATTCCTGTCGAGTTGCACTGAACTTGCACCCCGGCAAGGCGTTGTAAAGTCTGTAACTGATCTGTGATTTAAAGTTAATTTTCTCCCTCCGTCTTGAATTCAGCGAAAATGGCGGACGATCCGTTGGCTCATCTCCGGATCGACAAGTTGGCTCTCATGGAGCAAAATAAGGGCTTTGAGGCCAAAAAATGGGTCTGGATTACAGATAAACAAGAGGGATACAAAGCAGCAGAAGTGAAAGCAACCAAAGGGGACGTTTACACCATCGAAACGAATGCCGGAGATGTAAGTTATAAAGTTTTGCCACAATGCAATTTCACACACGTTCCCAAGTGCTTATATTTTTCTGTAACAGAGCTATCCTGCTCGATGTGGTCTTTGACGTCCTGTTTGCATATGTTATCAGTATTACACGAACAAATATTTTAAAGTTCTTATCTGTTTCTGTTTTTGTCGCAGAAACTCGAGATAAAGAAGGATCAATGCGAGCAAATGAATCCTCCAAAATTCGAGAAGTCTGAAGACATGGCCAATTTGACTTACTTGAATGAAGCCAGTGTACTCCACAACTTGAAGCAGAGATACTACGCTAACCTCATTTATGTAAGTATGTGTAACTACAGGCGGCTGTTCTTAAATCTGTCATGCAAAAGGTGATCTGTTGTTTTAAAACCTCTATTCTCCAAATTTCAAAAGATTTACATTAACATGGATTAAGTATGTATAAGAAACAACCGCAATGTCTGCAAAAATGTGCTTTTGTTCATGGTGTTACAGATGGATGCGTGTAAGTCAACAATCACATTACACACACACCGCAAGTGAGCTTCTTTCATCGACTTGGAAGAAACCAACAAGAGTATGCTACTGTCCATTTCATTATTTAAGATGTGCCAGTTTCGTCTTATCATATTCAAGAAAAATAACTTTAATCTATTAATTACCGATTCTGTAACAAAAATCGCCAAATCTGGCAAGAAAAGCAACGTTAGAATATTTGTGTTCGAAAGCAGATTCTGTTCATCCGCCCAAATGGAAGTCTAAATCGACCCGATTAGGGATGCAATCAACACACGGTGCCTGGAAACTGGCTCTGCTCACGCGTGCAATTTAAATCAAATTGATTTAAAGTGATAGTAATCAAATCTTGTCGAAAGAAGCTCGGTTTTGATATTTTCCAGTTCTAAAATAGAGAAAAGAAATTTTTTTGACCTGTTATAGCGGTTAAGTCTACTTGACCGGTTTAATCGGGTTTCGAGTTTGACACATCTAATCAAACTATCTTTTGTGCATTCTGAGAAAGTTGTAAATTTTAAAGCGAATGTAACAGTTTTTGGGCTATTCCGTAAGAATGCATAACTCTTTCAGAATGAAGATCATCAAGTGAAAATTATCATTGTACAAATTCAAACTTCTTGCTGTTTTGCATTCAGTAATCAAAACATTTATAAAAACCAGACCATATGAATAGTGACAATCACGTATTGTTCAGCACATTAAAAACATAAACATATTTTTTTTGTCACAGAACGAATTAAATCTAGTGCTCAAATTGCCATTAGCTCGTTAGCGGTCTAAATACAGTATAACTTCCAAATGCAAAGGTTTTCGAGGACAGGATTATTGGCTGAATGTGGTGCAGCCAACGAGATATATTAATGTCTTTGTTTTCAAAATCCATTCGAAATGATTGATCCCACCAATGTTTTTATATGTTCACTTTGACAACTCTGTGCTCAAGCGTTCTAAAGCCATTACTGATATATTATTAAAAGTTGTAACATCTGGAATATGAAATGCAAAAAAACCGCAAACGAGACCAAATGACCTTATACCCACGTCACAACTCGCAACTTTCATTAGAAAAAAAATACTACAAAATAGTTTACCCTAATTTGGCAATTAGAAACATTCCAGCTAAAGTGCAGGCTTTTTATGTGCCACTCCAACAGCTACAAGTCTTAATATCAGAATTACATCTGGGCTTTTATCAAACTTATTAAAAATACTTCTTTTCGTCAGTTGCATGTGTATATCTATTTTAGTAAATTTGTAACTAGAAACATTTTATATGAAATGTGTGTAACCACACTTTCGAACTTTTGAATTTGATTGCTTTGTAAACATTGAAAAGTAAGCCAATGCAGAGCTTTTAGTGATACTTGCAAAAACTGTTCCAAAATAACTACATGGAGAACTAGTGCTTCAAAGCTATTCCAACATAACTACATGTAGAACTAAGTGTTCCTCTGAATGGAAAAAATCTATTTAAACTAAAAAATTAACATGTAATGCAAGTTTTCAAAATATCATTTTTTTTGTTTATTTTACTCTTTTGTTTCCACACCAATTTAATTATTTTATGTTACAAAAGTGGATGATGCATCGGTGTTTCTATAGAAACAGTTTGATAAAAACTTAAATTTATCAAACTCATTCAAAGTGTTAATGTTACCATTACTATAGGAGCTGGATGATAATTTTACATGCTAGGTTTATAACCTAGAAAAACATAAAAAAATTACTGGTAATAACAATAAGCAAACCTGCAACCATTAAAAGGAAACCTTCAAAGATTGATGGTCGAAATTATTTTTTATTCTGTTGGGATTAATATTGGTTTTTATAAGAGCAGATAATGGCTGCACGTAATAAACCTGTTTTCACCAGTGCCATAGGTAGGAAGTTAACAAATGGCAGTTAGGGTTTTAGAATGTAGGGTAAAAAATACAATAACTGCAAAAAGACCACTGTATGATGCATTTTAAAAACCCAAAGCTTTGGGCTTTGAACAAACTGCAGTTAAAAACTTAGTTAACAAAAATATGTATGCACTGTTGATAAACTGACAGTTATCTGGAAATCAGACACACTTTGTAGGATTGCATAAATGGGTATAATTATGATAATCTTATCGTAAGTCACTTCCTGGCCACAAATATTCTTAAAGGTTCTCTTGTATAGAATAAAAAAAATTAAAACTTTTCAAAATTAAATATTTTACAATGCACTTAAGAAATAATGGAAAGCAGAGATGGTTAAAGACATTATTGACCTAATATTGTACTGTTGCTGTTTTTTCAGACATATTCTGGCTTGTTCTGTGTAGCTGTTAACCCTTATAGAAGATTGCCGCTATACACTGATGAAATTGTGTTTGCCTACCGTGGAAAAAGAAAAAATGAAACTCCACCCCATATCTTTGCTATCTGTGATGCTGCTTACCAGAACATGTTGCAAGACCGTGAAAACCAGTCTATGTTGATCACGTAAGTAAAATAAGCAGAATAAGCAAAAAAATTGGAGGCTCCTGTAAACGAGTTCAACATTGTTATACATTTACCAGGACAACCACATGCAAGCTGCATTTACCATGTCATTTAATCATCACAATTATTATTTTTATCATTATTGTTATTATTATTATCATTATGTCATTTTCATCATTACTATTACAATAAAATACACATAAAATGCTCATTTTTGTCCACCCAAAATTTCTTTTTGAAATGTCTATAAACAAAATTCCCCTTTATAATGAATTCGAAAAGAATTTTATTAATTTGAAATACTTTTTCTGAAACATATTTTACAAGAAAGTTTAAAGTTATCCAAAAAACATTATTATACACATATACTATGTGTATATATTACATGTAGTACCATCACTAGACATTCTAGATCTACACTGTATGTAGTGGCTATGAAATACAATGAATAGAAAACTTACACAGCTTGTTCCTCAATCCAGAGGTGAATCTGGTGCTGGCAAGACTGAGAATACCAAGAAGGTTATCCAATACCTGGCTCACGTGTCAGGGGGTATGTCTAAGGCTGATGAGAAGCACAAGAAAGAAACAGTAAGTTAATTACAATACACTACTTGTTAACTGTATACTCTGAAATACAGTATCAAGTACTTGATCCATTTTTTAGAGAGGGCAAAAGGGGATACCAGGCACAGCTCACAAATTTTCTAAAGATCAATCTTGGATCACAGCAACTCATTTTTCGTGGCTATACATGTGCATAATTTTATCCATCTTTCAACAGTATACAATTACTTAGTGTCAGATTTGCAGTTCTTTTTCGAAAAGGAAGAAAACAAATCAAGGCCACTCTTTCTCAATATGTATATATGTCTATGTTGAGATTTTCTAAAACTTGAATTACATTTTACACCTTGACAGGGAGGTTCTCTGGAGGATCAGGTTGTACAAGCTAACCCTATTCTTGAGGCCTATGGTAATGCCAAGACAATCAGAAACAACAACTCTTCACGTTTTGTAAGTGAATTTGAAAATGTTTGGTTGGTAAATATTCTTTTGCTAAATTTAATTTTTTGTTCCTGTCACACAGGGTTCATGCTACTAATTAAGCTCCATCAAAACACCTTAAAAACAATTATCTTTTTCAAGGGCACTTGAAAAGCCCTTAAATTATAAAAATTTAGCTCAGACTACTTGAAAACTCTTTGAATTTTAACTTAACTCAACAATTTTTGGGCCACATTTTTCACAACATGAAATGTACTGTGTCGTTAGTGCACTACTCACTAGTACTTTTTTAATAAAAATATGCACAACTGCAAATAAAGAACATTTCTTTCTGTAATACCACCTTTTCTAACAATATATACCACTGGAACAGCTCCTTGAAAAATCCCAAGAAGGTCTTCAATACTACTCAAGCTCTTTTAAAATTCCCTCAATTTTTTTTCTTTTTTCTTTTAGTCTGAATACTGATTACAAGTCTGCAGCAGATAGATAAGCATCTCAGAATTTTGTGCCTTAAGTGCAAAAAAATATTTTTGAAATTTACAAGAAAATTAATGAAAACTTACAAAACATACAAATGTTTAAGAAAAACAGGTAAATCAAACTACCAAACTTAATGTACCTACAACGTAACTCTGAGTACAAGTTTGTATACTTTTGAATTAAATTGAAACAATGAAGATTTGCTGAATTCTACTGTATATCAGTTGCTCATGAAAACCAAAATTGTCACTTGATAGGGTTTGAACCCTTCAAAAGTTAGACATTCTTAGTAGACTTACTGTAAATCTCTGGTTTTAGCAGTTAATTATTGGTTAACTATGAAGTCCACACAGTTAATGTGCCATAGCATACCTTGCCTAGCTATAACTGCTTATGTTGAACCCAACTGCCTCTCACTTCTTCTAGGGGAAGTTCATTCGTTGTCACTTTGGGCCACAAGGAAAGTTGGCTGGGGCAGACATTGAGTCTTGTAAGTATACCTAGTCTTATCACAAGACCTTAAGCTGGTAATATTTTTCATTTGCAAGGCAGTATTTTGTGTTTACATTGACAATGACAATGATTTTATTTCATCATTGGTCCTGTTTTGGTTGTTTGACAAAATACTGAGAAAATTTTCAATATCACTGGAGGTTTCAACTTGAAAAGAATAATTTCTATAAGAATTTTGTTTTGCATTTCAGATTTTATTTCAACTCAAATATTTTACAGTAGAACTGGACCATAGAGAGTTTGGGCGTGGTATATTTATTGGCTTAAAAAAGCTTTCAACACCCTCAATCACTCAATATTATTATCCAAGCTTGATCATTACGGAAAAAGAGAAAACTTGCTATTCAGTAGGTCAGGTGAAATCTGCCTTCAATTAATTAATGCAAAACTCTAAGTACCATGAGAAACTAACTAAACTTTTAAATATCAACCTTTGTTTTAGATCTACTTGAGAAGTCTCGTGTAATATTCCAGCAAGGAGATGAAAGGAACTATCACATTTTCTACCAGCTCTTGAAAGGAGGAACTGCTGAGCTCCATGGTATTGATTATCATTATTTTATACTCTACCCTGGGGCTTCATTAAGGTTTGGAACAGGAGGGCACCCAGGCAAAGTTTATGCAAGGTCTTGAAAATTTTAAAGATTTTTCAATTGAGATGCTGAAATTAGCCTGGCAAAGCCATATTCACAGCTGGTCAATTTGCTCAGTTAAATTAAATATAAATATTTGAGCCAGAAAATATATATCAATTGGTTTTTGTCATCCAAAGGATGCCTAATTTACTATTGTTGGTTGCCCTATGAAGATTTTAGTCCTCTCTAACAACCAGACGACTGTAAAAGTTGTAATGAAGTGAGCATTCAGATAATGGAAAGAATTTAAGCAACTGTGCAAGAAAAGTCTGAAAATATCTTTCAGAATTCAAGGGGGTTAATCCTAAGAATTCTGTGAAACCAATGCAGTGCTCTACAGTACCAATTAATTGAACTATAAAGCCAAATCTGTTAACATTATCTGAGCCACAATACTGTAGTTTGTTTTGCAATTATAAGTTAATGATATTGAAAAATGGCTATTATTGCTATTTTACTAGATGCACATTATTTTCTTTTACCAGCTTTTAAGAGCTTATATATACATTTGGTAACACAATTTTTGTTGTTTTGTCTTCTAGAGAAACTACTTCTGGATACCAGGAAGCACTCAGACTATGCTTTTACTGAAAAGGGCTGTGAAATTGCTGACGGGATCAATGATGTGGAAGAGTGGAAAGGAACAGAAGTACAGTGATACTAATTTTACTACCTAGCTATGTTTAAGCATCCACAGTAACAGACATTTACTTATGTCTACAGTACATGTAGGAATTGTTAAGTTTGCCACTACACAACAAACCAGCACTTTTGTTATAAAAATTTAAAACCCGTTTAGTTATCAAAAACATAACATTCCTTGTTTTTTAAGGTTTCATCAGGCGATTGCTTTTCTGTTCTAGCCTAAGAAATCCATGGACTAAGATCAGTTTTCATAACTTTGATGCCCTCAACATTTTTGCAAAAAATAATCAATAATCAAGAGCCACCCTGAAAACCAATAATAATATTAATAATAATAATAATAATAATAGAACATTTTTATTGCACATGTTTCATACAAATATGTGCACATGCATACCACAGGTGATTTTTTTATTTTTGACATTTATTATTTTTCACTCAAATATAATAAATTTTAAATACATTTGATTTGCAATAAAACAAAAAAAAAGTAATGTAATAGAAAAATCTCAATAAAAGCTGGTTTAAAAACATAGCATTAAAACTGACTCTAGCCTGATCACTGATAACAATGGAACAATCCCATGTGCACAGTTTGCACCTGCTTTTGAATGCAAATTTTATATAATATTGAGGAGAAACCTTTCCCTTAGTCACGCAGTAATAAATTTGTAGGCTATAAAAAGATGTGGAGCTTCAAGGTATCTAATTACTGTACTTTAAAATTAGAACAGGACCTCAATCCAATCAGCATGCTGGAAAAATTCTGTAACTTATTTTGCAGCTTGCTGCTGATACCCTTGGTTTTAATGCTGATGAAAAGTTGTCAATGTACAAGATCTGTGGTGCCTGTCTGCACTGGGGAAATGCCAAGTTCAAGCAAAGGCCACGTGAAGAGCAAGCAGAAGTTGCAGACCCAAAAGGTAAATTCCCTGACACATCTGGAATGACTGAACAACTAATTTGTTTAGTGTTACATTATACTTAATAATTGGTTTCTGAATTCCTAATTGCACTTACATAGTGTTTTAAAACCAAATACCTTTGTGGTTTTGTCACATCATAGATCTGGAGAAGACTGCTTTTTTGCTAAGCATATCCATGACTGACTTTACAAAGTCCATTATCAAGCCAAGGATTAAGGTCGGACGTGAATATGTCCAACAAGGCCGCAACATGCAACAGGTAGTGTATTCATATATATTAGCTGTATAAGTCCTTAGACTAGTTGTTAAATTATGCTAATTTGGCAGGAGCACTTAATTTTTTTTTAAGTATTCATAACAGCTAGCATAACAAACAGAATTTTGTAAAGACAACATTTTTTCTCCAAGTAGGCACCTCAAGTTTTTTGAAGCTACCATGATTGCTCATGTATAAGTCAAGGTTTTGAGATGTGAAAATTGGCATAAAAACTGACCTAGACGACAGGATCAAAAAATTGGAACGCATGCGCACTAGGGAAAAGTATTACACAAGTAAAAAATGGCGGCCGGGTAGAAGGCTTTTGAGTGAACAT
>JAOCPT020517161.1:0-11904 GCA_026546935.2 Palythoa grandiflora
TAAACCGTTCACACAGGTTAAAGCCACACTCTGAAGAAGAGACGGGACGCCTCGAAACATGTAAGTTTCGGAACAATAAATTATCATGATGAAACTGAAGAAAGTTGTTACGTCCATCAAATTTATCATACTTCTGCTGCTAAATCGCCGTTTTAAATTCGTATGTATTTATAAACAAGTAAAAAAAAGTTTTGTTTCTCCAGTATTGGATTAACCAAAAATAATAATATAAATCGCTTACTGGAAATTTAGAAGAAAATCAATTACACAACACAACGTTGCGACCGTATCGCACAGTCTTCATCAGACAACTCACAACCGTCATGTGACGGGGTGTGTGTCACGTGACAGGCAGCTGTCAATCATCTTCACTGCCCTGTCCCATGTGTGCGACAATGCGTGTTCGAGCCTTCCCACCTTATTGAGAGAGGGGTTTTCAACTCTTTGGCTCCCCTCCTGTGCCACTGCTCCTGGCCTATCAAGGACCACTGACTACATCCTCCAAGCAGAGTGCATGACTAATGGATTTCAGATGGGTATACACTGTTAAGGTCTGCGCTAGATTAGAGATTAACCCTGGATGATATGTACTTTTCCTTCTTCGAAATTTATAACACCAACACGTCCGTCCACGGTCACCGTTAGCCGGAGGAAGATTGGCCTTTTATCTGTATTTACTTGACCGCTGCGTACAAACTCACCATGACTGGTGTAGATTGACAGTTGTCCACGGTACTCGTTGTCGGGGTTCCATGAAGAAACGATGACGTGTTCACTCGGCTGATGGAAAGCTATAGCACTATGCGGTTGAAGTCCTTGTACTGCGAACTGGTGAAGGTGTTCTCCCTGTGTACTGAACACGTGTACACAGTTGATATCACCATCCAGTACCATAACCTTGTCGTCATCAGCAATAGTTATGTCATATGTCTGGGTTGATAATATTTCCTGTCCAAAACTGTGAATAAATCGTCCGTCAGTCTCATACACATCCACCTGAGGGACACCGTCACACTTCACAGGGACAAACACTTTGCCATTATTACTCACTGTTATTGAAGGTTGGTAGGATAAACTTAGATCTCCACTAAAAGGGTAAAGGTATTTAAAACATACTTCTTCCCTGAGAGGAAATTTATGATGCAGGTTGTAGTGCTTATCAAACACATACACTCCACGCCACTTAGTTTCCGACGCATCGAGCCACTGATCTGTGCTTCCTCCTGCCTCCCTTCTTTCCATTATTGAAACTATAACGTACAGTTTATCATTTCCATCGGTTGCTACGCTCCAATACATCAGTTGTTTCTGTTCATCTCCAGTGACTGGGCAGAGAGACTTTAGAAACTTTCCTGATGAATCAAACACTTTTACATTCATAACATCAATCACAATAAATTGACCTTGTGTGTTGGTGGTGATACTGTATGGTCCAGATAGCCGCTGATCCACATCTCCCCCTCGGCCAAATGTCCACTCCAGACAACAGTGTTCCAACTCAAACTCCTTTAGCGCTTCGATCAGTCTGCCGTCACGCAAAGGATTTATTCTCATTTCAGCGATTTCTAGAACTGGCAACTTCAAAACGTCACCGCCCATAATTTCTGTAATGCTGTATACTACAAAATTCATATGACAAACGTCAGCAATAGCTTTGTGGCGCTCATTCTTGTTAAACCAAATTCTAAATGATTTCGTAACTTCTACCTCAAAATAACTCTGAACTGCCGGAATGCTGTGCAGCTCTTCAAGGCACAATCTACACGGCGCTAAAGCAGTGGAGGGATTATCAACTTTCTCCATCAGTGTCGCCATGATGCGGATTTTCATAGCTAAAACTCGGTCAGATAATGTTAGGCTTTCATTACCTAACGCTTCCATAGCTTTCCTTCGTGCGTCTTTGAATCTGTTTTTTGCATCTGCAAGGAGTTGTTTAGCCGTCTCGTTTAGCTCATTAATATTCAACTTCAAAACTTTCAGTTCTTCAACCATTCTTGACCAAAAGCTTCGACCCGCCACTGCAGTTGCTGAGTCACATTTCCCAAATTCTGGCTGATCCAACAACTGGTATAAAATCACGAGTCCTTCTTTGAAAAAGCTAACACTCGCGATAAGATCCTTCCTCGCTAATCCATCAATCTTAGACTTGATGGCGTCCAGCTCTCGCACAACTAAGTTGCTGATTTGTTGGTCTGTGACATCGCCATCTTTCAGCTTTTCAGCCGCCACATCTCTTCCTTTATCCACGATTAGACCAACTGTGGCCTTTAGAATCGTCGCAATAATGGAGGACATGATCGCAGTTTGAACAAATGTTGCCCAGGTTTAGTTGTAATGTATCAACGCGTTTCAATTTTGAAATGTTCTCGGGCGGTTGTCAACAACAAAAATACTCATACATATGATCATTGGAGTGAATATGTCAAATTTCAATAAGTTTTCATATTCCCTTTCATAACACCATATCTTAATTTATACGGAAAAACAAAAACACAGCTGGAACAAGGTTTAAGGAATTTAAAATGATTTTATGCATTTCAAAATATTTTCATCAGTTACTGAAAACCCCAATGCTAGTAGTCAATAAAGTATATCAATACAATTAAAATGTAAAATCATTGTTCAATTTTTGTGATTTTGCTTCAAATGCGTTTCTATGTTTGAATTTTGCTCGCGGCGATTGGTAACAAAAAAGTTAGTCATTGAATAGAACGTTAAAGTTCAGTAGGTTTTCATTGTCCACATCATCACATCATATTTCATTGTGATCACGAAAAAACAAAACAAAACGACAGTTGGGAAGGTTCAGGAATATAAGTCATTTTAAATAATAAAAATAGCTTGGCGTGTTCAAACAGGCCAGAACTATAAACTTTTACATTGCTCTAAAAATGTTTTACTCGTCTTGAAGTTAATACAGTTTTTGTGGCTACTGCCAATAAGTCGGTAACCACTATGTTGTTGAGATGTTTTTTAAAAAAGTAAGTAAGCCGGAGTGAAAAACACGACGCGCGAGGTATGCTGGGATTTCATGTGTCTAGTCGCTGTTACACGTTGAGACTTTTAGCTGAAACTCGTGCGCAACAACGATGCGAAACAAGTTGACTGCCTATTTTTATATTTATTATGATTGATTAGTTCAAAATGCTCAACCAGTTTATCTAATTTAACCCCAGGCGGTGTAATGACAACACTAAGCAAAAAACGTCATTCAAATAGCAACAACAAAAGTCAAAAATAGGCTCGCAATACGTGTATCTTGTGTATCTGGCTACTGACGAACTGACTTGTGTAGGGGAATACTAAGGATTAAAATTGTCGATGGTCATCTTTCATGAATACCTGAGATAACTGATATCCTGTTAAATAAATACGATTCGCAGCATGAAACATTTTAACCATGTATAGTTCTTCAACAAATACTTATTTGCCGGCATCCAATGTCTCTACAGTCTCAAAAGTTTAACCTTTTGTACAGGTGTCAAGTGGTTAACCAACAATCCTAATGGATACATAAATGGATAAATAAATAAAAACAAATGAAAAAATTTAGAAATGCCGTGAATTGAGCAGATTATTGTCATTTTAAAGACTCTCCATGCAGTGTGGTAGTGTCGTGTGACACAGTGTTGCCCAATTGAGATGGCCAGACCTCCACGCTGCCGTTATAATTGAATTACCCAGAATTCCATTCGGGTGTGATTACCGAAACAATGCAATGGCAAAACTTGCTCTAATCAAAAGGCTGCAGTTCAGCCAGAGGAAAGAGGATCAGGAATCATTGTCAACCATCGCCAACTACCGTAATTGAGGTTTTCTGAGATAGCTTAAATTTTGGTTTTACAAATGGTTTTCGATTTAACAAATGGATTCCATGTTGGCGCGCGTCTGTTCGGTAACAGATCATAGATGACGTCAAACTATGGTAAAAACAGAAAAGTGGCACACGAGGCGATAGACATTGATGTCATTGATTTCATAGTTCATTGATGTCCCATTCACTAATTTGAGAACGTTATCATTTTTTAAAATTTCCAGTTCCAGAAGGAAATATATTCATAGCTGCTGTCATCAAGGGGTTAACAGGGAAATCCTGAAGTAGCTTACAGTTATGTTGAAATGTTAACACCACTTGTGATCAATGAACTGCAGATCGCCGATATTCGTAAATTCTTCTCTCAAATGACTGCCTGAAAAGTCATGACAAAACGTTGTTGCAATTCTTTGTACAATGTACGAATTTTTTTCTTTTACTTTTATTAATATTTCGTCCATTATGCAGATTCACCTTATCTGGCTGTGAAGCTTTACAAATAATCGAAGTAGTTGCTTATGTTCAACGAACATTTCTTAATTATTTTGTAAGTAATAACATAAATGATCAAAGTTATTAGTTGAGGTCACACATACCCAGTCTGTCGCGGTAAACTGTTCCACTGTGTGTGTCCATTATTTCCCAAGCTAAATTCACTGCGGTAAATTTCTAAGGATAATTTAAAAAAAAAGCTTTTTCCGTGGAAAGAACCAAACTAGCGACAAAGACTTTTCAAAATACAATAACCAATCGCGCAGTATATCTTGAGATCCGGTGAGTTGTCAAGATATCAAGATTGTCAAAACTCAACCAAATGTAGATGTAAATCGTGTATATGAACGAAAACACCGTGGTGAATTCAAAACGAACAAATAGGAACAAAAGGCTGTGCATATTACCTTCGACACACTCTTCGGGAAAAAAATCAGTGAAATGCCCCGGCGACTGGGACTCGAACCCACGCCCCCCATAACTTGCTATGTTGCCAGCATGGTGAGTCCCGGTGGTGTAGTGGTTATCACGCCTGACAAGGGACCAGGAGAAGTGGGTTCGAGTCCCAGTCGAGGCATTTCACTGATTTTTTTTTCCCGAAGAGTATGTCGACGGTAATATTCACAGCATTCTGTTCCTATTTGTTCAGTTTATGTGCAAAGCCTTCTATACCTCAAAATATAAAATAGTTGTTCTAAATTCAAACCCAAGATAGTTTTTTACGAGGTGCTACTTAGCGTGCATGATAATACAATTTACCTCGGTATGTGTGACCTCATATATTGTAAGTTTAGAGTGCTGTGTGCACTATGTGGCCATTTGTTTGTTAAAAAGTTACATATATAAAAACTTGTGCGTGGACACTGAGGCTCCAATGTTTTCCAAAAGTTATACATGACAACCTAAAATAAATCCACGCATTTCAACAACCGTCCCTTTAGGATAAAAATGTTTTATAAAAAATGCAATCTAATCTATTTAAATACGTACAGTTCTTTTTTTGTAATGACAGTCCTAAAAAGTACTACATAAAATCTGTATGTTTAAAAAAGATCGGAACGAAGCTAGTCAGGACTTATAATGCCTGTTAAATAAAATTTGGTAAAATAGCAAATGCTGAACTGGAGGGAGGGACACAGGAATGAAGAAAATTGCTCATTCGTGGCGAGTCCATTCCGGATTTTCCTGTTGCTCCCGCTGACTAATTTCACTTTGTTCCTCGTGGTCGTCCTCTGAAATAGGAGTAAAACATTAATAAGGAGATGGTTTATCCAAAATTGTTCAAGTGGACTGCTTTGGAAACTATGGGAACAACAAAGAAGATTATTATTTTTTGTTTCATGTTCTATCTAGGGTCACGGCTATGACTTTTGTTCTCTAGAGGTGTGATGCTTCCTTGCTCTACTGGCCGCCTGCTTATTCAAATCTCGAAGTCTGTTCTAATTTATGCACCCTCAGAGTCATATTTCAATAGGGGAAGAGAGAATAAAACATGGAACAAAGAATGTCATCAAGTTTCATAACCAGGTAACTCTACCTAACTATGGTCTGATGGAAAAGAGAACATAATATACCAAGAAATACTTCTAGTAAAACTCAGAAGGAATTCCACTATATTCTCATTTATGGGTATTTAACGGTGTGAAACTGTTCTCAAAGCTCAGTTTCGCTATTTGCTATAAGGGAGCGCAAACTGTTCTTTGCTATTCAACTTTATTTCTTGTGTGAGTGTGGTGAAAGACTAATAAATTTAGTTTTAGAAATTTGAGGTAGGAAAAATTCATGGGTGCAGTAATCCTACTCCACTGTATGTACGAAAATTATTTCAAATGTTACGGGTTTTAAACACATTATGGTATTTTAAAACTAAGATTCTAAAATTAACAGCTTTGATCGCTGGAATTTTAAAATGTTTTTCCAGTGCCCTGGAAATCTCTGGGAATTCTAATCTAACTAAAACAACTGGAAATTTATCAAACACTTGGCCAAATTATAGAAACAAATCAGACTTTAACTTGTTAAATGTTCTGAAAAGTTGTATAGAAAAAAGTTGAACAAGTTTAAGCACAACTAAGAAAATACTAATTTATTTCTGGCATTGATCTAATGTAAATTTTCTTACATCCGGTCCTGGAATTTTAGTTTTTACAACCTGGAAAACGTTTGGAAATCTCCCGGAACTTTGTGTTATTCTAAGAGTAAGAACCCGGACGGACTTTCTAGTGAAAGAACAGGTCTACTTACCAGTGTTGGCAATTATACTAAGTTTCTTAAGAAGGTCCATGATAGTTCCAAGTGCATCTCGAGTGGTCACTGACACACAGCCCTTGTTGTCTTCACAGAACTCGATGAACCTGTGGAAATTGAGTTTTTTAAAAAGAAACAATATCAACGGAACCCCGGTACAACGAAATGCCAAGGGACTGGGAGAATAACTTCGTTATATCGGTGTGCGCGCGTTGAGAGAGAATTTGCATTCTAGAAATTGATTAACAATAAGGGAATAAGCAGCTTAAAATCAATGCAAGTGGTAGACAATATATATGCGTTATTGAACAAGCGTGAGGACAAGATGGCTGGATATTGGCCAAGTTCAAACTCAATGTGTAATTCCGCTCCACGCAATTTTTCTTTCTTGCGGGAACATAACGGGAAACCAATCAGAACACAGAATTCCCTTCATCTTGCCCGCTCAGCGAGCCTGCCATATAATAAACTGACTCAATGTACGGTCCCGAGAAAAACAGTTAGTTTTGTCATCATTAACTCCTCTGTTATAATTGTATTTAGACTTTCCAGTAAAAAATCATGTAGCAAAAACAAACAAAGACCGCACAACTTCTTTGTTCACAATCGTCAATCCTGCTCAATGAATAAGTCTTATTACAAGCTGACGTGAGCACGTGCCGAAGATCTAATTTAGCCATGCACTGATCACGTGCTGTTGTATTCGGCATGCGGGCAACAACTGCGCAATTGCACACCGGTCGGGGTACATTTGAATAGGCCTTTTCCAGCTGGGGGTCACGTGACCTCAGTTAACTTATATCAGTAAGCTATGACAAAATGACATCAGAAAATGGAAAGAGCAGGTTGACATTAGTAAAATTGCAAAGTTTCAGCTATTGACTTCAAATATGTAAAAAAATGGCAAGCAACAGAAAATAGGATATTTTATAAGGATTTGTATGCCTGGAGAGCAAGCCTTGCTCTTGTTTTTAAAATGTTTTACTTTTAGTCTTCACTCAGCAATAGTTTTACAGCTTTGACGCATAATTTAAAAAGAAAAATTATAATTAACTGTTTTATGGCCCAAGTGAAATCTCGTTAATACCAGCTTAACGAGGTAAAATTTGTCAAATTCAATTACAGATAATTAATTAAATTTAATTAAAATCTAAAAACATTTGATGACGCGAAGGTTTGTCTTGGCGGATCGGTTGCTAGGCGATGGTAATTGCAACGCTGCTAGCTGCTGTTCGGCACAAAGGATTACAGTAATTTGTGCGATAAAATGGCTAACAAGCATTAGTTTTGTGGTAATGCGTTATATTCACCTGTTCCGTTAACGAGGAATTCAGAATAGATTGTAGTTTGGCTGCAGATATTGGTGTAATGTCGAAAGAAGAGGATGCAATTGAAACCTTGCTCGCATGTAGCGAGAACGCCCGAGAAGAACCCAGCGACTTTGCGCGGGTCGTGGCCTCATCTTCGTGGCATGAAGCGTCAACGGGATGGAAGAAAACTGCACCAAATGTTATATATCAAACGTTAGAACGAAAAAAGAAGTCAAAAGAAAAATCTTCCCGATCAAGCCCAATTTCAAGTGATCATGAAAGCCATTACCAAAAGGTGAAGAAACTTGCAGGTTTTATAACTAATTCGAGCGTGCAGCAGGCCGAACACAAGACGAAGTCAAAACTAGTGAAATTTCAAAATGTAGATGTGTTATCATATGATGTTCCATGTTGGCGATATATAATAGACCCACGAACTTGCTCTTATGTAGAGAGGAAACCTCTGCAAGTTCTGAGAAATGTTAGAGAGCGAAAAAGCCGAACTACTATATTGGAGAACGGCGGGGCTGTTAGTTTTCAAGATGTCAACGGCGACACGTTATTTATTGATCCCGCTTTAAGCTTCGATCGACATCTTTTAGAAACTCTCGATCACAGGGAAGATTTCAGACTTAAAAGCGACACAAATTGTAATTCTTTAGATATTCCAGCACTTTGCTCGTCGTACAAAACTGATAGTAATCGAATTCGCGTTGTTCATACGGGTTTTGGAACAAACACCAGTCCTCGTGTTGATCTTTTCAACGAAGGAAATCGCTGTTCCACTTGTCGACACCATACGCTCAACGACTCTAAAAATTCGGAATTGAAACCGCTACAAAAGATCACTCCAACTCAAAGAAGGGCTGCCGAAGACAGTTTACTTGCAAGCAGAATTTTGCTGGCAAGAGCAAAGGAATTAAAATCAGATTCTTCCACGCAGCTGATTACGGGTAACACAAATAAGAAAAACAAAACCAATGCCAAAACCAAGTCTGCTCCATCGTCTTACTCCTCAAATTCCCGCATCGATTGGGTGCCAATAACCAAGAGCACAATTAATTATCAACCGCAGTATTCAACATTAAATAACACAAACAACCATAGCCGCTTTCCTGAGAGGAGTTCTAGCAAATTCAAATGCGGAAAAACGGTGTCATTTCGTCCCTTGCATGGCAGCATTAAAAGCAGCAAACTAACTTTGAGTGAAGCGGCAAATCTGATGCCCAGTGAAAACAATATGTCAGCCACGCTAGACAAACTTGCTAAGGAGTTAGAAAGTAAGAACAACAATGATTTAGGTGTAGGAATAAGTTTTTCACACAGCGTTTTGCCTACAGTGTCTGGGACAAAACTGGTGATGTTATCAGAAACAGGAGGAGATAACTAACAGGTTGTGTAAATTTATTCCCAAATTTTGAAGGCTCAACTAATTTCTGGACCGTTTTTGGGTTATTGAACAGCAATTGAAGTTGTGAAAGTAATTATTTTAAATCAGTTGGACTCCTTTGGAATTAGTTATTTATGAAAGCTGATACAATTATTAGCTGGAAATGTAGGTAGCGTTTTGGTCACTCCTCTAACATTAAAAAAAGATTAACTTAATTATGTATAATTATGTGTGTTAAACAATTTTAGTTAGATCATTTTAATGCTATTTTCAGTTAAGTTTCCACAAATTCAACCAATCCATGAGAACAGAGTAAACACAACATTGACTGCTCAACACACCAGACTGACAAGTGAAATCTGGCTTGCGATTAGGGCAACTGAAAATAGTGGTAGAAAAAATATAATTTTATATTGACTTATTTTGGCCCATTTATTTTATTTTTTAAAAGGTATGTCAAAGTATTATTTTATTTAATAATACTTTTAATGTAGTATTTGAAAAGGGACCCAGTTCACAGTTCATTTTTTATAACAGTAACTCATTAACTGAAAGACTGTAAATCTATACTGTACTTTTCTGAAAGTGTTTTAAAATATTATGTTACATTTCAGCTGCAGTAAATGAAACTCAAAATGTGGTTGTTGCACTTGTATAACTAAGTTGCATGTCATAATTCTCCAAACATTCTCTAAATTACACAGTTGTCAAAGTTAAAAAATGTAGAGTGCATTTATGTATTTACCATGTGCTTTATTTTTAACTGACCTGAGTTTTAAGCCACAATTTGATTTCATTAGACTAATAATTTATTTAATACCGTTATATATCACTTGCTTAGTTTTGCCCTGGTTCTGTTACAGAGCTAGGAAGGCCATGTTTCATAAACAAGTATTTAAAACTTGTTCATCTTACAAGATATACATTATAAATTAGCATTCTTACTGTCTATAAGGGAATACTTTTTACACAAACTTAGAAACATATTATAAAATGCTATAATTTTATAACAGTATAGTTGACATGTCACAAAAGCCTCCTTGTATTGTAAACAGCACAAAAAATCTCTACACTTTTGCTTGTAAAAGTCTGGCTTACTTCACTTGTCACTTGTAGATTTGAATACAATTAGTCTTAATATTAAGAATAATACAGGTAGTTCACGTTACTAACAGTTGTAAGTATTCTTAATTGTTTGCATGGAATAATCCAAATTAAAAAAATATTAATGATTATAAAAATTATATTTTTTTGTATTATGTGATGTTTTTATGAAAATTTTCAGATCAAACTATTTAAATACTGATTGGGAATGTCACCAGTTGAAGATCAGAATTGTTTGTCAAACTTGCCGTTTTAAACTTATGACTGTATTTTTGATACTACTTTTTGAAACTGGTATGTGCAGTTAATCTTAAAGCAAATATTAAGGCGTGCCACATTGATCTGATGGCCAGGGAGGATCTGGCATGCGATAGACCTTGATGGAGAAGTGCAGTCCAGGAAGATGTGACTCTATTTGAGAAAGAGCGCCATCAGAAAGTGGAGGAAAAATGTCAACACATAAAGAACACGATGCTGCCCCTGCTTTCCCACAGCTAGCTTCCTACACCTGCCCCACCTGTGGCAAAGTGTGCGTCTCACGAATAGGACTTTTTAGCCACCAATGGGTGCACAAGAGTTGGTCAGACAATCTTACTCATTTACGAGGGATCCCATGATGATGCAGTTATAATGAAAACAAAAACTGAGTTAAACAATCTTGCAAACCATCGGCCCCTTTTCTGTCACTATTTCCATTTCATTTTAAAAAATGTTGTGAAGGGTAACTTTTTATCAGGGTGATAAAGGATTATTAATTGTGATGCTATATTGGGCCAAAAATATGCCTGTGATCCGTTATTTCCTTAAAACTAAGTGATCTATTACAGAATTCAAAATGAGGCCCTAATTCGTTATCTGGGACCCCCCCCCCCTTTCTCACCCTGTTTTACAACAACTGGTTCATATATAAAAGTATGTTCAGAATCCAGTGTATAATATTATTTAAGGTTTATGGAGTGCCCCCTGTCTCCCCCCTTCAGTTCCAAGCCCTGCCAATCCCTCGGTATCCTTATTCAGCACCTAAACACTGAAAGTAAGGACCGTTCATCATTACAAAAACAGAGTGTTCAAACTGTGGACCAACAAAAATCAGGACAATTTTAAGAAAGAAAAATCTACTTGGGGGCTCTGAAGGCAGGAGATCAGTCTTCAAGCAGGGTAATAAAGGGTTTTTTTGTGATCCGTTATTGGGTCAAAAATAAACCTGTGATTTGTTATTTGGGTGACAAAAATGCAACCGTGATCCGTTATTCTAAAACTAAGTCTGTGATTCGTTATTCTACCAAAAAACTCTTAACGTGATCTGTTACAGTGTTCAAAACAAGACCATGATTCATTATCGGGAACCCCCCTTTACCACCCTGTTTAAGGGGTACATGGTAGTTCAGCAGTTGGCAGTTTTGCCCAATAGCGCAGCGCACTAATTACGTCATAATTCGGACAAACAAACCAGCTAAATAAAATCAAATAGCGGCTGACGCAATATTTTCAACCGACCATATTACTTAAAATTCAACAATAAATTCGCTCCTTATAATTCTAAAATC
>JAOCPT020517242.1:0-11904 GCA_026546935.2 Palythoa grandiflora
AGGTGTAACAGTCAGACTTTGCAGTATTGCTGCGTTATAGCACTGCCTTAGAGCGATTATGGAGAATCGCGATTGCTCCTGGCTGGCCATTGTCAGAGAGTTTTCAAATTACTGATGAAAAAATGTTACTTTTGCTTTAACATCTCAAAATGGTTAGACTTTTTAAGTCTTCTTACACAAGAACGTTAAACTGTATGCTCAGTCTCTTAAGACAGACTATAGTCCTAATAGTACTTATCGAAAAGAGTTCAGTACAGTAATCACTCATTACTGTGGTATGTCACTTTCTCTGGTTGCAGTAGTAGCTAGGTGCGTGCAGTAACCATGGTTACCTTACCTGGGAAGCAGCGATGTATCCTCCTGCTGCTCCAAAACTCTTTGTGAACGTTCCCATCATGATATCAACGTCACCTGGATCAACACCGAAAAACTCTGTCACTCCCTTCCCATGAGCACCAAGGGCCCCTATGCTGTGAGCTTCATCTAGGTATAAATAAGCTTTGTATTTTTTCTTGAGGGCAATCACCTCTGGTAGTCTAACGACGGAGCCTTCCATACTACAGAAAAACAGAGAAACATAGTAATCAAAACAGAATTATCTCTTGTAGAAGATGCCGGAGTACAAAATATGTATTTTGCTTACATTTTTGACAAGAAACATGCCAACCAACTAAACTTTACTGAGTTCATTTACTGTGTGGCAAAAAGTTCCCTCATTTTTAAACAGCAATTGTCACGGATCGATAAAACAGTTGTAGGGATTACTGAAGTGAAGAGTATAACAGTTACGTGACTGTTTCATGACTTGTTGTTGATTATTCAATTTACAAAATAATTCGAAGAAGAGAGGCCATGGTCTGTGTGTTAAATTGTTGTTCCTGTCCTAGTTTCACATCTAGTTAGTTAAAGAAAAGGTCAAATATGAAAGAACTTTAAATCATCTGCATTCTAGCGAAATTGGAGTCAATTTAAACTGAAACCATATAAAGCTAGAACATATTACAATGTATATTCCGGGAGAGTACTTCCTATATTGGAATCATAGGGGTACAAGTCATCTTTCTTAGGGGTAAAAAATCTGCAATTTGGCATTTTTTAGGGGCTTTTAGAAAAAAAATCAAGGTTATTTTAGAAAAACGATATTTTTTAGAGATACCAAAACAAAACAAGCAAGTCTGTTTTTCGGTTTTCTTCTGACTCCATTAAAATCTATGCTATGAGGTATTTTTAGGGTCCAAAAATTTACAGGCCTTGGTATTTTTTAGGGTATATTTTCATATTTCCTGATGAGAATGACTGTCCTTTTCACCCTGAACTACCCTCTGGGGCAAAAAAAATTCAGTTTAGCTTGGTATAGTTACATAAGAGAGATGGACAAAAGCAGGCAGTAACTTGAATTATCAAATTCATTAATAATACATAGCGGAAACACAATGTAAAATCATAGCCATGACTGCAAGAGATTCGTCCTGGTTTGCATACGACTTTAACTTGCATTTTCTGCAAAAAATAGTCAAATGCAAGCAATCTTGTATTTATAGTTTAACCACTAGGCTCATCATGATATTATAACAAACCTGTAAACACCCTCAACTATAATGAGGATTTTCTTCCAAGGTCTGTGAGTCCGAGGTTGGCCTTGAACGACGGCATTTCTTAGCACTGACTCTAGACTCTTCATATCTAACGTTTGAAAAGTTCAATATGCAAATATGTATGTTTTTGAATTCAAGTCAAGATTTAATGTTCAACAAGCAAATACTTGAAACATTAGAGTAATATAATCAAGCTCTAACTTTAACACTGATATATGTTTGTATATAGGCTTGGGCGGAGCCATACTGTTGTTTCATATATATCCTCAATTTGGTATTACTCAGCTGATCTGAGCCTTATGTGAGGTAAAACACACACTACAGTAGTATTAGGCCGCATTAACTAACTCAACTAACCATGAAACTGCTACACTGCCAGTGAGGTGGTCCCTGATGGTGTAGTGGTTAGCACTCCTGATTGGAATACAGGGAGACGTGGGTTCGATTCCCGCTCGGGGTAATTTTTCTGACAACTGTTTATTCTTTAAAAGAGACGATCAACCCCAAAACTGATTTTATATGTTTAAAAACATCTGTTTGGGATTCCAGAAATGACTAACTTTTAGGGCCACTCTTCAAGCCACATCCTTAAAGTAATTTACAAAATGTGTGAGATGAATGCTAAGGGAGCCTCCACCTTTGTGTCTGCAATCTAATCAGTGATCATATGATAATTGCAGCACCTTCTCGGTTATTTTAAGACCCTGAGTGAAGGTCTGGCTGGGACTCAATCCTAAAGTTCCAACCTGCACAGTAGATAGGCACTTACCAAGTAGGATAATCACGTGACAATTTCAACAAGTAAATCATCACCATCATAATACCATCTAAATACCCAATATAAATGATCATTGCCCCCAACACTTACTGTTGTGCTTGAAGACTCGAATCTTAGCTCCTGATAATCTGGAACCCAGAATGAGTGAAGTGTGGTTCAACTCATCACTTACGATAAGATCCCCCTTGCCAACCAGTGTTGGAATGTTAGTGGAATTGGTGGCAAATCCCATGCCAAATGCCATTGCTGCTGGCTTACCAAGAAATTCAGCAATAAGCTTCTCTAGCTGATTGTGAAGATCAAGTGTTCCTAGATTAATCATAAAAACAACAACCACAGTTTTAACAATTACCAACTCAACATTTCTGACTTTTTTTACTTGCTGAGCTCAAAGCAGACAAAAACTTACAAGTGCTATGTGTTGGGTAAAGATTGAAAGATTGAAAGCCATAACTGGTAGTGAACGTTAGGCCAGAATTTTTTTTAAAAAAAACAGAATCTTAAGCAGAACTAGAAATCATTTTGTCCAATACAGTAGCATTAGTACAACAGCTGGCTGAAATCATGATTTTTACCTTAAGTTAGAAAATCAAACTAAATTGTAAGCTGGTCAAACCATTACCCTTGTTTAGGTGGAACCCCTATTGGTTCATTTTGGACCCTTAATGAAAAATGAGGTGGTCCTTGGGACCGCTCCTAAAATCTTTTACTGAAAACCATCAGGGCTTCTGGAATTTCACAATGAAAATTTGCAAAATAGCAAGGCATTGGCAGCCCATTGCATGTCATTGCGCGGCAGGAGAAGTCCATTTTCTTCAGTCATATTTTACCTTTTACTGTAACACTAATTATTGTAGGTAATTTTATGCTGTAATAGTGTAGCTGCACTTGAATCCTTAATTTGATTCTATCTGTAGTGACTTAATCTAATTTTTATGCGCACTCCAATTTGTGATTTCATGGGATTCAAAATAGTTTGCAATAAATTGTTCAAATAAACTAGAGCAACTTCAAACCTAACTTAGTACTAAATATTTGTGCAAATTAAAACTTGCAAAAATTTAATTAGGTAAGAATGTGATAAAAATTTATCCATATGGATACATCACAGTATTCAGATAAACAAAAACAAAAATCATTTACTTTTCCAACAGATGTTAAAAATCCAAATATTTACCTTGTTTTCTCAAAAAACTAATAAAAAATACTCCCAATCAATTCAAGCATATGGATTTATTTTAATATACAAAACATATATATGAAGGATTACAATTGGTTGTTTGGAATGAGCCAATGAGTATTTGTCTTTTATCTTTAAAACCCTGAACCAGGCTCCTGTACCTAAAAGGCCTGGTTACTAGATCAAATTGTCTACTGATGAAAATTCAACCACATCGAAAGTGGTATGTTTTAAAGAGTTTTAAATTGGTTTTAACAGATAAGAAAGCTGCTATTTATTTAGTCAATTCTCAAATAAATAAAAAAAAAAGATATTTATTTTCCATATATACTTGTAAGTGATTTTTCATGAATTTCACAAAATTATGTGAAAAAAGCCAATTTCACTAATTATGCAATTTTGAGTCAATTTCATGATATTGCATAATCATGAAATTCCAGAAGCCCTGAACCTTGGTATAAGTCACGATCAAACTTAAAGATTGAGGGGTATATTTCATTCATTAAAACTAATAAACATACTAGGTGATGATGGATTCTTGTGTCATGAGCCAATTCATGAGTAAGTATTGTAAACACATCTGTGATGTGTTCTTTCATGGTAGATAAACATTATTATAAAAAAATCTTCAGATGATTATAACAGTAAGCAAACTCTTCAGTGACAAACTAACCATACTCGTGTCTTGAGCTGCATGCTGCCACACCATACTTGATCAATGTCTTCTCTGCAGCTTCTGCACATGGCCCAACATTCTCAGCAAAACCCAGATAATTATAAGACCCAAGATTTAATACTTTACTGACACCTCCATTAAATCTGATATTAGGGGAAAAAAACAATAAAAAAAGTTAATTTTCAGCAATCTAAACTTGCTTGTTTATAATGAAAAATCTGAAACATTTTTATGCAAATTTATATTATGTGTTCCTTAATTAACACTGCCTTTTTAAGTTGGAATGAGTCCCATGCAATTTCAACAAATACTCTAACACTTAACCGGCTCTATCAGGTCAGTTATTTTTTATTTTGTAACAATTTCAGGGAAGAAATAATCAGCTTTGGTCATTCACACCCTCCTAAACATCTTCATAATTTGACAAGTTGTTTAGTAGCTACTAACTATAATTTCAATACACACTTTTTTTGGAAGAACAACTTTATAAGAACAATCTAAGAACAAGCTCAGGCCGAGGCTTGATAACTGGGAAAGTTTTTGTGCTAAAAAATTGACAAAAACTTAGCGATATAGCATAAAACATAAAAAGATTGACTACTAAACAAACAATGAAGGGAGTTTGCCTCTAAATTCAGCTGTATAAGGCATTTCATTTTCCAATACCTTGTTTTATTTTGTTTTTTCTTTTGAGGCTAAAATGGCCAAAAAATTAAGAATGAGCCTTGGAAAAAAGCAGGTATTATGTAATCAGGGGTTTCAAAACAAGGCATTGGGTGTAGCAAGCAATGTTTACAGTGCTATACTCATTTCTGATATCTGTTTTTACCACAACTTACTCAGTCTGTGATTTCAGCTTTACTGTAAAGAGTTCAACACCCAACTCCTACTCTTGATTTTACAACTCCAACTTCAAATTTTTTTGAAACCTCTGTAAATGCCTCTACTTTTGTAATGTCAACTTTTGATGGCTATATCAGGGCTTTCCATTTGAAAGTCCTTGGCCAGTGAATAAAAGCTTGCCTAAACTATTTGAGGTGAGCGATTTTTCTCATTAAGTAAGCGGTCAAAAACACCTTAAATGACGCTACTGCACAAAGTTTACAGAAGTAAACTACACATAGTTGTATTCGTAAATATCAAAAATATATAGTAAAAAAACAACAGCATTCAATGACAAAGGCCATAAACCACATCCTCCTGATACCAAACACAGTGTCTCTGCATCCAAATACTGATGTTGTTGAAGTTGTTTGAATACAAAGTATTTCAAATCTTAAAAGAGAAATCACACAAAATAATTTTTCCTGGATTCTCTAATGTGGTGAGCGTTTTTTAGTGAGTAGGCGAGTGATCAATCGCTCTTCTCAGATCAATTTTGTGCGAGCGATAACGAGCGAGAGCGATCGCTCTCCTCAAATGGCAAGGCAGAAACTGAAATAACAAACTTTTAAAAAAGTATTGATTTTGGACACAAAAATGGGATGCAACTTATACACGGGCAAATACAGTAAGTGTTTTTGAATCTGTAAAATTAAAAATTGAAAAAGTATGGCCTAAAAATATGAAATGTAGATTATTAATGTTTTGGCCTAGTTCAAGAAGTATAGAAATTTTAATAAGCAAGAGGTTTATAATATAACAACCAAGTGCAAATTAAAAGAGGATTGTTGGATTTTCCTTGTAGGATAAGAATTTTGAAAGAAGGAAGAAAAGAATTGGTAGAAAGACAGCAAGTACTGGTTTTCAAAGATCCTACAAGATTAAACAGCTGAGTACATCAGAGAATAGGGATAACATATTTATTGAACCATCTGATAAAGCCACAACAAGAATTGAGTCTTTTTCCACAAAAACTGATGGAGAAGTTACCAAGATCTCAAATGAGAAATATTATGATCAAGGGATTCACAAGGAGATTGATAAAAATGATTCTGTCGTTTTTGATGCTATGCAAAACAGGCTGCACAAAGAAGAAAACACCAGCAGTTCTGGCGAATACAAAATTATTGCTTCTACTTTGGGTAGCTGTAGCAACAACAAAGAAGCACATGATTTATTTAATATAGAGAAAAGAAAACTTACTGATGATTCATCAGATGAACTGTCAATTGTTCATCAACCTCGTCAGCTACGTAAACGCAGAAAACTTTTAAATTACAATGAAAATGCTGCTTTCAATTTGTCATTTAAAAAAAGTAGAGTTGTAGACAAGCCTGACAGTACAAATGGAACTTTGGTTGTTACAAAAGAAGTGGGTAAGATAAACAGCACACCACAGGTATTGTAACAATTATTTAAATTTTTAAATTATGATTAAGCAATATTTTAAATTATTGTTAATAATAATAATGATAAAGGGCAAGGACAATAAAGAAATGAAAACATGAAATTTTGCAGAGATTGGGAACTTGAAAACAAGAACTCAAATGGTGAACTCATCGGTAGAGCATCTGATTAGCAATAGAAAGTCATGGATTCAGTTCCCATTTGGAGTTCTTTTTTTTCCAAGTGACCTGTCTCCACATAGTAATGATGATGCAAATCATCATCATTGTCATCATCATCATCACCATCACCATCATCATCATCACATTAATGACAAAACTGATGATCAAAAACTTGTTAGTTTAGAAAATGTTAAATTCCATCATCACATCATATCGTCATAATCATAATCACCATCATCAATGATGATGATGATGATAGTAATCTTAATGACAATGATGACAATATTGTTGTCATCAAAGTAACAAATAGATTCCATGTTTGCTTGCATCTGTTCAGAAATAGATGATAGATGATGTCAAACTGTGGTAAGAATAAAAAAGTGGCACACGAGGCAATAGTTGTCATCAAATTAACAAATTGATTCCATGTTTGTGTGCATCTGTTCAGAAATAGATAATAGATGATGTCAAACTGTGGTAAGAAAAAAAAGTGGCACACAAGGTGATAGTTGTCATCAAATTAACAAATTGATTCCATGTTTGCATGCATCTGTTCACAAATAGGTAATAGATGATGTCAAACTGTGGTAAGAACAAAAAAGTGGCACACGAGGTGATAGTTGTCATCAAATTAACAAATTGATTCCACATGTTTGCGTGCGTCTGTTCAGAAATAGATAACAGATGACGTCAAACTGTGGTAAGAACAAAAAAGTGGCACACGAGGCTATAGCCGAGTGTGTCACTGATGTTCCTACCACAGTTTGACGTCCTCTATGATCTATTTCTGAACAGACACACAAAAACATGGAATCTATTTGTTTTATATAAAAAAATTAAAAATTAAAGAATTTGTAATGATGACATCAAGCGTGCGTCAGTCCTCTACTAGATCACAGGTGAGAACCAATCAAAATGGGAGAATAACTTGGGTTATTATATAAAACTTATTAATCTATAAAATGTTAAATTCGCTGGAAATCTAAAACTGAATTTCCTCTCAGTATTGACAAATGGACTTTTTGTTTTCAGATCACACCTGTGTCTAACACAAATACAAGTGTTGTAGATAGAGTGACAAATTTGGAAGGAGGTCCATCTGTTGCTAGCATGACAAGCACACCCCAGTTCTTTGGCTCAAAACCAAATTTGACAGATTTAGCAACAGTAAACTCAGACCTGCAACCAACGCAACAAATTTATCGATACCTCAGAACTATAGCCTGCCAAACAGAACACACACACCACCCAAAGGAGACCAGTCTTTGTAACTTCTGCCAAAAGTCAAAAGTTATTACAACTTCAACATCAGTAAATCATGCTGTAGTACAAACACCCAGTGATAACATGCCAAGTTATCAGAAGGCAAGCAGCTCAAATGGTAAGCAGAGGAAAGCTAACTAAGACTTCTATTACAGGGCCTGTGATAAAGTGCAATAAATAAATAAATCCAATTCATTATGTGGTAAATTATGCACTTATTTTAACTTATTTTAAGCTTTTATACATGGTCAAAGGAGAAAAAATCTCTTAGACCTGTACACTTCCAAATATATTTTTTGCAACAATTAAGAACAAAATACACACCTCAAATGGTCGATAACCACGCTGCATGCAATAAGCAAAATAAATTATTTTCTGCCCTCTTTTCGTAACCTTTAGCACATTCTGAGCAGTTCTTTTAGTTGGAAGATGCAACTTTTTTTCTTTTCAGAAGAGATTTCAGCTGATTTGACTAGCAAGTTATTCATTTGAAAATAATTCAGGCAAAAGCGACAAGAAATACATTGTACAAGAAGATGAGATCAATATTTGCGTGAAAAAGCGAAAAATTTTTCAGAAAACAATAAAATGGAATATATCAATGATTTTGAGTGTTCAATCTATTGTTTTTGTTATGCACCAGTGATAGTATACTTAAGAATTAATTCAGTACCAGATCCCTGATTCGCGCTGCAATGTAAAAACAATGTATCGAATGGTTTCTCATTCTTTTTTTAAGTGTGTTGGGCTGTGAATTAGTGTGAAATTGTATTATATAAAGCACTACAAAGACAACTGTCAAAAGTTTGTACCATTTTTATTGACTCATGTTATGTTGTTTGTAAGAATTATGCACACTTGTGCAGGAATTTGCAAATTATGCAATGGGATGCAATTATTGATCATATGCACGTAAGATCACACTATTGCACAATATGATATCAATAATATCAATATACTGTATTGTATCGTCACCACCTTATGCCAATTTCAGATTAGTTTTAACCGATTTGCATCTTCAATCTTATTCATTCACCTGATGAAAGCAACAGGATCGGTTGCTAAAAGCTTGTGTGTTTTTTTAAAAAAAATTGTCAGAGAATGTATTTAAAATTTTATAGTTTTTATAGTTGAAGACACTAGTGCAAAAACAATGTAAGTGACTTTTGTTGAAGCTCTTAACTCTCCCAACATTATCCCTATTATACGTTATAATTCTTAGTAGAATAATTATTTAGAATTCCATATCATGTCACTTACGTCGTTTTTGCACTAGACTCTTCAGTTACTGTATGTATCCTGATAGCGATGCTTCCATATTTTTAGAAAACTTAGATGTTACTTGCCAAAAACCTTTTTTTACTAGCCAAGCATTAATGTATGTTTGCTAGGTCCAGTAACAGCAGAATAAATATTAACAAGAACATCAATGTTTGGTTTCAGAATATAACTTGTTTGTGAAATATTTCTTAACACATAACATGTTCAGTTATCTGTTTATGTACATGACAGAAACTAGATTAGTCAATTTCATTTTGCTTACTAGCCAAAGTGGCTAGTGGAAATCAAAACCTACTAGCCAAATTGGATTTCTATTAGTCTGTGGCTAGTTGGCCACCGTTAGTGTTGAGCCCTGATAATTAATTCTGAGAGGTACACATTTTGAAATTTTCTTTAAGGAGAGAGAACTGCTACAGGAAACTGCCCCCTGCCCTAGATTTTGGCTCATGGCTTTGTTGCAAGTTATCTCTTACCCATCTATTCCTCAACTTTTTCCACCTTCTTAGATTCTTATTGAAGACTCTGTTGACTTGGGTAAAACATGTTCTTGCAGGTCCATCAGTTCCTGTAACAACATGTGGACCAGTGGCTGAGAAAAGGGCAGATCGCACTGTACAGCCAGTAAGAAAGCTTGTACCATTATTACCAGCTCCTCCACAGCAGCCATTTCATGGAACAGTATTAAACCTTGGAAATACTGGATCGTCCAGCTTAATGCAGGTTTATCTTCCACCCAATATTCTTCCTGCCGGCAGGACTGCAACAATAAGAATTCAGCAGCCTGTGACCATGCAATATGTTTTGCCATCACGGCCAATTTTGAACACAGTTCAGTTAACCACCACAAGTAGTGCAAGTGCATCTGGAGTACTACCCAGTGTTCAACGATCATCAGTCATAAGGGCACCAAATAAAACTATACAGAGCCCCTTTCCACAGCCTCAAATGAGACTTTTGTTGCCGAAGTCCCAAGGATCTACAGAAACACCACAGCAAGCAATAGCTGCTTCAATGACGTTATCAAATGTGACTTGTTCGGCGACTCCCGTGACTACAGGAAGTAAATTAATAGAATTTATTCATTCCCTTGACCCACTGTTAAAAGATCAAGATCGCCAAGCAAATCTTTCAGTGTCTTTACCATTAAGTTCACCAATGGGTAATGATTTGGGAAAATCCTGTCAAGTAGCAGCAGTTGGACAATTAAATCAAGTTTCATCTCCACAAAACAAAACAGAGGGAATAAAATCGCTGATGCTGAATGAAAGTTTTTCGACAACTGATAGTTCTAATCCATCTGATTTAAACCTCTCTGTTGTTGAGGATGAGCAGTGGAGTATTTGTGAGTTACTTGAACAAATTGTAAACAATGAAGACTCATCAGATTTGCTGGTAAGACAGTTGTATGTAATAGTTTTAATACAGGTGGTTTTAAGGTGCAAGTGGTATTCCCGTCTCAGGAGGTGATTTTTAAACAAAAGCTTAGCAAATTTCCAAAATATTTACAAAGTTAAAAAATACCTATTAGGCAGATACTACAACCAACAAAGTTTCCAAGAACATTCAAAGTCAAGTGGTGTCAAATATTACAAAATTTTCTTAAATTACAATATTTTACTGTCGGCTCTTAAGAACAAAATATTTTTAATACTGTATCTCCTTTTTATTTGCTTTGATTAATGTCAGTTTCATGGGAATTTAAACTTGCCCTAATGATCTAAATTTTAATAAGAACTCAGAGTCAAAAAAATTCATTCACAAGTTATCAATCACTGAGTTATGGAACATCAAGCTCAAATTTCTAACACCATATTTAAGGTTAAATGCTGACTCAAGATCAGGCTTCCAACGTAAAATTTCTTTTATTATTATTTAAAATGCCCAGCTACAAATTTGGTTTGAATCTGATAAATATTTTAGTATCATTTACCACTTTCTTTTCATGATCCACATAAAACGAGCTGCAAAATCACTGTATTTGGCCAAGCTTTTCTTCATTCTTCACCTTTTGTGGCAGGGTTTAGATATTTTCACTTGTATGTCTAATGGTTCTCAAAAAACAAAATTGACCATCAGCAAGGTCAAAATTTATCTTCAAGTTTGTGTACTAGAATTACACATTAATATATAAATAGAAAACATTTTTTTAGTGTTTCCATAGACTTACAGTATAGAAACAGGAGTAGAAGTTTGAGAGAACAAGATAATCATTGGGAAGAGGAGTCCAAAGTGTTTCTGTAATTCAGTGGGAACTCTATCAGAATTAAACTTAAAGAGGGTATTAATGGGATATATTAAATTTTCACTACTTTGCCAGGGTGCAAAATTAGGGATTTTTCTGTCCGGCCCAGTTGGATTGGTGTAACCTGAGACCTGTCTTTCAGTTGACCTAAAACAAATTTAACTGGCCCAAATCATAAAGCAAAACAATCAACATTTTCATACACATGTGTAGTTGTAATAAATTTGTGAAAATACTAATAATTAATGCAATGTTTCTTTTCTGAAAATCTAAGCATTGCACCACTTGAAAATCTAAATGCTCTGAAGACTTAACTGGTCCTGTCAGACTGGTTATGTGTTATGTTTTAATCCTTTCAGCCCAGAGCAATTTATCAACATCTAACTTCTCCTTACATAACTCATAACAAAACAATAAAACTGGTAATGAGAAATAAGAA
>JAOCPT020517279.1:0-11901 GCA_026546935.2 Palythoa grandiflora
GGAAGGGAAAGGAGAAAATAAAGTTTCAGTTGTTAATACATTCAAAAGTTGAAGAAGTACTGGTTCAGCTGCATGTGCTTTGAGGACTACAAAGTAACAGTTTTCTCATCAAGAAAATCACCAATTGTGACTAGAAATTAAGTAACATTAACTTTTAGGACACAGTTTTACAGTTTCACAGCAAATGAACATGATTTAATGTAACATTAACTGTGGCTGACTCCAGTTCAATAAAGTTCGAGCTGATCCCGTACTTACGTCATAACCTGCCTCGTCGGCACTGAAACTCCTGGGATATCCATGCATTCCTTGTGCATGCTCCATTTCGGCTGCTTCCGCTTCTGCCTTGTACAAAAACAAATCCTCGTGTTCCGACAGTGAGCCCGTGCGACGGCGAAATTTCAGCGGATTGTCCTCATAATCCTCATCCTCGTCCTCTCTTTCCGACAGATCGTACGAGGACGTCCATTCTTTACGGTGAATTGGCGGCTCGATACGAGAGATTTTCTCTGCGAGGTCGGTAAACGATGGGCCACCGCGGTAACTGTGTGGCCGTGAGGGCTGGTAAGAAACACCATCAGTTCAGATATCGTTTCAGTGCAAACAAAAAACATAAGAAAAAGCAGACAAAACACAAAAAGCCAATAAAAAATGCAATATATGACATTAAAAGCAGAGCTCAAAACTTAACCTTGTCAGCGGTGGTAGTTTGCGTGACGTACATGTGAGTACGACTTGGGTGTTCACTGAATATGTCGGGCATGTGTCGTCCTTTAATCCACTCTTTGAACAGTGCCTTACCGTGCTGGTAACCCACGTCCTATGGAATGACGGCGCATCGTTAATATTAACAAGAAAACAAAACAAAAAAATTTCTATGTTTGTTGTTCAGTAGAGTAAGATGAAAGAATAAATACACTCCTCACACCTCAAACAATCATGAATTGCTAAGTGGTTAGAACTCCTGACTAGAAAACAGGAGGACGTAGATTCGATTCCAGTCGTATTCAAGTAAAACTATTTCCAATGGAATGGAATGACATAACTTTAGCAATCAAAATGCACAATAAAAAAAAACTTTAATTGCAAACAAGGTGTACTGCAACAAAACACTACGCTGTAGAACTTACCACAATCTCGTTGAATCTACCAAATTCTAAGGTCTTGAAACTAAGAAGAAAAAGAAAACAGTTTCAAACCTCAACCAACGGGAGATAAGAAATTGGATGAAATAAAAATAAATGGATAAATGGCTTTATTATCCAACTGCAAAAATAGCCGTACAAATAACACCAAGAGAGGGTCTGGTACGAGTACGAATATCTCACGTTTATTGTACGTTTTGACTGATATTTGAACTCCAGATATTCCTCCAGTTAAACTGAACTCCAGATATTCCTCCAGTTAAACTGAACTCCAGATATTCCTCCAGTTAAACTGAACTCCAGATAATCCTCCAGTTGAACTGAACTCCAGATATTCCTCCAGTTGAACTGAACTCCAGATATTCCTCCAGTTGAACTGAACTCCAGATATTCCTCCAGTTGAACTGGACGGACTCTTGTCGCACTTTTTCATCAAAGTGCGAAAAGTAAACGGCGAAGAGTTTGAACCAAGCACTTTGACCTCCCTACAGCTCAGTTTCCACCGTCATTTACGAGGTCTGTCGAAGCAGTATCCAGTATTCTCAAACATATTAGTTTCAGCAAGTCAAAAGAAACCCTCGAAACCAAGAGACGCCAGGTTCTTCTTGCCGGAAAGGGCCGTTGGCCAAAGCTCTTGCCCTGAGCGAACGTGAAATGGAGAAACTTTGGGAAGCAAAACCACTTGGCGACCACTGTGCCGAAGAGCTCATTCGCACCGTTCGGTTGAACAATTTCATGTATTTTGGATGCGTGCAGGGGATCAACACAGGAAACTTTGCTTCGGAGACCTTCAGCTATGATGGAAGGAAGAAGGAGAAAAGCGGGAGTATGTCATCTGGCGCACTGAGCGCGGATTCAAGACAAGAAGTGGTGCAAAAGAGTTTGTTGATGAGAAATTTTGACCCTCGCATGTACGCTACTGGAACGGCCAGGCGCTCCGTAAAGCACTATGAAAGCGTATTTGGTAAGACGACCTGTAGATATGACGAAACCAGACGACCATTTTTATCCGGCAATAAACAAAAACCCAGGAGGAGATATTTGATACAAGTAAACACCGCTTTGAGTTCACTCCCTGGGAAATTTCATGAAGAGTATTGGCTGAAAACACGAAGATGAAGGGAAAACGTACAAACCATTCAGCACGGAAGACAAGTGTCCGAAGATTCTGAGAGAACGCAATTTCCATCCGCTTGACAGAAGTCAACTTAGTGGTCACAAAAACCTGAAGTCTACTAATAACTACTCAACTGTCTCAGATGAAAGGTAAAAGGAAATGTCTCTGGCGCAAAGCTCCGAAAATGACGGCGGAGAGGGAGCAGTGTCGAAGCCAATGAATGAAATGTCAAGTTCAAATACTTGTGGAGAAGCTGCAAACCCTATTGCCTCGTGTGCCACTCTTTTGTTCTTACCACAGTTTGACGTCATCTATGATCTATTACTGAACTGACGCATGCCAACAAGGAATCTATTTGTTAAATAGATGCACTTAACTCACCGGTCGATAGGTGGGCGGATGTACTCACAATACGAGCTTTCTTTCACTTCAGCAAGTTGCTGAACGCAAGAAACATATGCCAACCTACTTTGAACTTCTGCCATGTCCGGAATCTGCAGCAGAAAATTTAAACCAATTTGTTCTTTTATTAATTAGCTCATCTAGCAGTCGATTAAGATTTAATGAAGCGATCATATACCACTCCAAAAGAATACTTACAGTAATTAAATTAATCAATTATTTTGCATCAAAAAGCAAATACCACTGTACATAAAACAACACTAAAGCCACTCTTTTGATTCACGACTAACTCGTTTCATTGATCTCTAACTATACTCATTAGTTTTACACAATAAAACTTTGTTCTTCAAACTATTCTCGAGGTTAAAGCGTTTCGATGATGCGAGTTCCATACTCAGTTCCAGGCAAACCTAAAGTCTACGCATTTTCTACGAAGTTAACATCAAATCAAAACCACATTATTGCTGGTACTTAAAACTCTTCAGTGTCAAATATGAAATTATTTGGCTACAAAATGCCAAATTCCAAAGGTTTACTTAACGTTAATTCAAATTTCTTAAATCAAACGTTTTCAACCTTGAAGAAGCTATTTCATAACATGATGATACCTTTTCTTGACTTTCGCATTACCACATGAACATCTTATTGTCATTAAAATGACTCAGGTACCTTTAAGGCTTCGGCAAACGGATTCCACTTGTTCCAGAGAAGCCACCAGCCTGACAGCTGATCGCCATAGTTGACAAGAGAGTCGGAATACTCCGAACCAACATCGATTGCAATGATCGTTTGAGCCCCAACTGTTTTCATCACATCAGCTAAAACAGAAGAACGTGATGTAGTGCATGATTTGAACGACAGCACATAACAGTACGGATTTTCCATTTTTATTCACTAATGCATGGGAAAAAAGTACATCTCCTATAGTTTTAAAACTACATTATCCGCATCAGAAACAACTTTTTCGGAACTCTTTTGAATGAAAATGAGAAACGTAAAAGACAGAAGGCCAGTGTTGAGGCTGTTGATGTGTACAGATAAAGCAACAGAAAGCAATATGTGGATGATCAAGATACAGTATAACTAGAAGATTTCTGTACTGTAGAGAACTAGCCGCAGATGATGGGTAAACAGGCAGTTGGTGTAAATAGCTGCGGCCATGGCAGCAAATTTTTGAAGCTGGATCAATAAGAGCCGTTGATGTTGAAGAGATACAGCAGAAGATGGCAATGCGAGCTCGAATGGAGAAAATTAAATGGATTTATGGAATTATCGCTGCCACTGTCACTTCCCCTAACTGACCCAGTCTGATTCATCGGTCATATTCCCGTCACTAGAATTATTATTAAAGTTGTCATTTTTGGTTATATTTATTATTCGGACTTACAAACTCATCCAAAAAATTACTTTTCAGTACAAAAGAAAGCTCTGAGACATACATTTTGTTAACAGAGATAGCGCTCTTACATTTTTTCTAAAATCAAATATTCTACCAATAAACTTCAGTTTAGATTATGAATCAGTCGGACACCTAATGTATGATGTAGTTCATCAAAATGCCCCCCCGAAAATGCCTGCAATCTCTTTACATTTGTCAGTGTGGCTGCCGATGCATCCTTTGCAACAGAGTTTCCTCTACATTACACTTGTAAAAAACTTGAGACCAACGTCGTTATTCAAAATCTATTAGATAACAAAGATTGTGGTCTCCTAACTCTAAACTGACGATTTAAGAAAATTTAAGATATCTTTTATCCAACTATTTAGAAAAAGCTAGGTTACAATGCTAAAATCTCCAATCTCGAAATCTCATAAAATGCCTTTATTTGAATTAAATGTTTTGTGATTAAGCTATTTTGTTTTCCTCTATGTTACCCTGTATATGCTATAATAATTATTGTTATTACCATTTTATTTAGTACTTCTTTTTGACTCTTTTACTCAAACACAAACCTGCAACAATTAGCTTTGCTACTTGCGGGTACGTGTGTAGATGTATGCTGTAAATTATCAATAAACAAAACCTGAAACTTAGGACTAATCTATACCTGGTAAATTGTTGACGTATCCACCGTCTAGCAGCAGATGGCCATCCTTTGGGTCACACAGCGGAGGAAGATATCCTGATAAAGACATACTTGCCCTCACGTACCGCCACAAGGAGCCTACAAAAACACGAATGATCACTCTGTTCACTTAGCAGTTTGGCCCCGTCCACACGTATCCAGATATTTTCGAAAACGGAGGTTTTATTCTCCATTTTAGCCTTCCGTTCACACGTATACGGCGTTTTCGATCACTGAAAACGGAGGTTTTCGAAAAGGTTCTACAGAGTGGAGATTTTTGAAAACGGAGATTTATCGTATTCGTGTGGACAGGCGAAACGGAGGTTTTTAAATACGATGGCGTTATACTTAATATCCAGTCCTTCCCGCGCATGCTATTTTGGTTACAGCGCATGCTCTGTAGAGAGAGCTGACGTATTTACCTGCTTTAGCGTATTCGTGTGGACGGGCGAATACGATTTGAAAACGCTACGTGTGGACGCGTATTTTTTTTTGAAAACGGATGAAAAAATCTCCGTTTTCAAAAATATCCGGATACGTGTGGGCAGGGCCTCAGTGCTCCGTTTTGCGGGTTTTCAAATCTAAAGCTACACAGAGCAGAGGAAAGTCGAAACAGACGTTAGAGTTGCTACGAATCGAACTGGGGTCCTCCAGCATAGAAGGCGGCGAACTTACAAGCTGTGCCACACGCCAGCCCCTCCACAGTGAAACTTACCATCTGTGTGCACTCGCATTCTTGAGGATGTAATGTCCGTTGTGATACAGAAATACGGTAGAAGCAAATCCTAGAGAAAAACAAGGTAAAAAGTATTGGGTTAAATTGATAGGTAAAAATACAAAGCTCCAAAAACAGTTTTAGAAAGCTAAATTGGTTTTAGCCGTCTGAGCCCCAAACACAAAAAATGATGTGTTGCTAAATTCTCTCAATTGAGCTTCATGCTTTCTATACAAGCAGTTTGGGAGAATTTGGATTTTCAACTTCCACAGCATATTCCACTTTATCAATTCCTTATTTCTCGTTACCAGTAATATTATTGTTTGATTTACGTAAGGAGAAGTTAGATATTTCTAAATTGTCTGGGCCTGAAAGGGTCAGGCTTACCTCGATTTGCTTTTCTCCAAAGGTGCTTCTCAAACTCGCGTTGAAACCATTGCCTTTAATGAGTAGAAAAAAGCAAGAAAATGATGAATCTCTTTGAAAAAATACTAACATAACTGCTATAAGCAAATCAAATTGAAGACATTTCTCAGGTAGTAGTACAAAAACGACAACTTTTTCAAAGCCCCTCAGTTTGCTTCATCATAGACACCTTCACCTAAAACTGAGTATAAATAAAATGTTGTTGTTGTTGTTAAAATTTTACTCAATATATGTTTACTTACCAGAAAACATTGATGTAAACGGATAGGTAAGATCAAGAATCTGCTTGAAGATCGACGTCATATCCTGCAAGATAAATGAGGAAAAAAGTTATAAAATGTAATTGTTCATGAAGAAGAAACTAATACAAAGATTGGTGGCAAAGAGGCTGTTAGTGAATGAGGCAAAAGACTACCGGTCATTGAGTGATAACACTATCAATATTTCAAATCTGTGAACAGCATAGGCCGCACGAAAATTGAATTAATCTTCAAAGCTGTTGTTTTCAAACGCACATCTATGATGAGTAATAATCACTATTGGGGAGGAAGTAAGGAAGTCTCTTAAATTTCTAAATTTTAACTTTTTTAAACTCTTGTAGGCCCAGATAGTTTACAATGCTAACCAAACGGGAAGAAAGCACATAATCTTTGAAGAGACAGTAATATTTACCCAGGACCACTCCCGAACTCGTTGACATAATCTAGGAATGCAAGCATCTTCAGCATAGGCCGCCCCAACAAAGGAGCCCATACTAGTTCCGCCAACCATATCAATAGGGATTCCTGTGGTAAAGAAGTTGCATACTTGTCAGTGCTGAAAATAAGAATAAGTTAAATAAAAAAAAATGTTTCCCCAGCAAACCCACGCACAAGTTTTATTGTAATAAAAATTAAAGTAAAACCGAATCATACAACCCGATGTCTGCAAATTCAGAATCGTAAGGAAAAATGTATTTTTGTTTTGCTATCTAAAAAGCCTTTGCAGTATTGTAAAACACTGCAAATAGAGAAAATTTCAAAAAATTTACCGACCTGCTTCGTCCAAGGCCTTAATAACCCCAACGTGTGCCAAGCCCCTAAAAGAAGAAAAGCACTCATAGTACAAATATAACAGGCTATCTAGTTAATGTTCAGAAATCCGTATGAGATTAAATATTCCTCCCCATCCATTTTATCAGACTATGACTGAGTCAAGAACACCAAAAACTTGTAAACGTTTTTTTATTGTAGCATTTTATTAATGGTTTCAAGTTTCAAGTTTCAAACAAGTTTCAAGTTTTCAAGTTTTATTGTTCTCTAGTTCTAGTTTTTATATGATTATTCCGGCTGATCCGCAAATAGTAGAACTAGTTGAGGTGGATCAGCCATGAAAATGTTTGCGAACCTCTGCTCTGATGTCACAGCTCGCTAAAAGCAAATTTTTTAAAAGTTGACTTATAAGTTTATAACCAAGCTAATTTTGGAAAGTCATACAACATACAAATGATTTAAATTTTGATCTGATATGGCTGAGTCATTCGGAATGATTTAGTCATATCAGATTCAGATTCCAGACAGGTTCCTCACCTCGCCCCACCCCCTCCAAGGACCAAACCAATGGATGTACCAGTCAATCGCCGTGCCAAGCGGGAGAAGTCAGAGTTCCTAAAAAAGACAACAATCAGAATTTCAATTGGAAATCACAACATCATTTGATAATCATCATAAAAAACTTTTAAAATCGTAATCAGGCATGATAAAATAAAGTAAAGGGTGTTTAACAGTGATTAAAAATATTAGCCAAATTCTCTAAACGTTTCAAACCCCACTCGGCTCCTTATCATTTGATGACTAAAAGTTGATGCAAATCTGCATATCGCATACAATGGAAGCAAAACCTATTGTTTACATAATGACCTGTAGATGTCAGGCATGCTAATCAATATGATCATTTCCGGAATTTGGGTCCTCTATAGAATCCCACGCCTCAGAGAAAAGGCGCCGTTCTAAGTTTATCTCACGTGCCACAATTTTTACATTTTCGAAGTCAATGTTGTGTTCCTTAGTGCAAGTGTATTGCGCAAAACATTATGTGAACAATAGGTTTTGTTTCCATTGTATGCCATGTACAGATTAGGGTAGGGTTTAAAACGTTTAGAAAATTTATCTAATATTTTTAATCAGAGTTAAACACCTTTTACCTTATTTGATAATTATCAAATAACCAGTAATAATGTAAGCGAGTACAATGGTATTTTCTTCATTCACAGAAGAACGACTTTTCAGAGCATTTGTTACGAACATAAGATACTCACCTTGCGGGATATGGATAAGCTGCGGGGTTCCTTTCAAACTGCAACACAAAATGAATTTGTCAAACTTGGTAGAAAAGACGAAACCGTGTTAAGTATATTTAATATTTGATTTATCTAAGACAAACTCATCAATTACCCGCTCAGACAGAAGCCGTCTTCCAAATATCTTTTTTGAACATCGTACCTACAATCAAACAAAGTAATTCTCAGAAACGTAAGGACAAATGCATCAACATCATTTTGCCAATTTCATAAAGAAAAGATATATTTAATATTGACAACGTTAGGTGTATATAAACGGTCCACTTAACAAAGTATAAGGGCATCCAACAAGAAAGTGTGGAAAGGAATACATTCAACTGTTAACTGATATATCACGTTGCTAATGGTGGTCCAACTTAGTTTGCTAATGGTGGTCCAACTTAGTTTGCTAAAGGACGTTCAACTTCAGTTTAGCAACCGTGCCGTTGGAAGTTTACCGCACCAATAAAAAAATTTCTCCAACATTCTTCATTTTTTCCAGCAAGCTAAGCTAAATCCTTTTACGAGCCTAAGTGGCCCATTGGAGTCGGTGCTTATCTCCGGTTTCTGTAGTGTTAAGCGGATAAGAGTCATTGACTCCCCCTGGACGGGACACTAATCAGTTGCAGGTTAGCCCCGAGCAGAAGCTGGTATGCATTTTACTGACCTCGGGAGGATAGAAAGCTGAGTCAACCTTGGCGGAAAAGAAGGTCGCACAAATGTTCAGCACTCGGTTGAGCTGGGGGTTGAACCTGGAACGTTGTGGTTAGAAGGCAGAGATCTTACCACTGTGAACTAAGCGCATAACAAAATCAGTGAGAGCTGGAGCAACGCTGAATGGAGCAACGCATCACTAGTAGCTGAAATTAATTTTGTTTTAAATATCCATTGCAGCAAGCTGAGAAGATTGTATCTGATCACGACTCTTCCAAACCGCTCTTTTTGTATCTTCCATTTCAAAATGTCCACTCACCAGTCCAAGCCCCTCAGAGTTATGTTGACAAGTACAAGTTCATTGAGGACATCAAGAGGAGAACCTACGCTGGTATGGTTGATGCTGTTGATGAAGCTATTGGTAACGTCACAAGAGCTTTCAAACAAAAAGGGTTAGTATTAGCATAGTTAGTAGAGGATGGCGGTGTGGTTGGCGCAGTGGTAAGATCTCTGCTTTCCAACCACAGGGTCCCAGGTTCAAATCCCAGCTCAGCCGAGAGTTGAACATTTGTGTGACCTTTTTTCCGCCAAAGTTGACTCAGCTTTCCATCCTCCTGTGGCCGATGAAATAAGTACCAGCCTCTACTAGGGGCTAACCTGCAATGGATTAGAACACTACAGAAACCTTAGATAAGCACCGCACCAGTTAGGCTCGTAAAAGGATTTAGCTTTAGCTAAATAGTAGAGGGAGACTGGTTAGGAAAGTCGGCAAGGGTCAAAGAACAAAACAACAGAGACTAAGTACTATCCCAATCGCATGATTTCAATCAAAATCGGGAAGGCTGGACAGTCTGCCTAAATCATTCAAATTGTTTTTTAGGCTTTGGGAGAACACGCTGATGGTTTTCAGTACAGACAATGGTGGAATACCTGGGGGTGGAGGATATGACTGGCCTCTTCGTGGGCACAAAGGCACCCTTTGGGAGGGTGGGGTGAGAGGAGTGGCGTTTGTACATGGTAGTTTACTAAAGAGAAGCGGTGTAATCTGCAAAGAATTACTTCACGTGACTGACTGGTACCCAACTCTCCTGAATCTAGCTGGTGAGTGAAATTTTAAAATGGTCTTTCCAAAATTATTTTTGATTTGAAATATTATTATTACTTTTGGGGGCATTGTGGCGCAATATACTGGCTAAAACAGAAAATGTTTTGGCGGGGGGTTGGGTGATAGGAGTGGCTTTTTAGCCCACTGAAACAAAACAATGATCATTCAATTATTTCAACACATACACTAAATACGTTTTATCCAAAGTTCATGATTTTTACCAGTTTTGAAACCTCAGACGGCAAGATTATGCAATTTCTAGCCAGCTTCACTTGATCATTTTTAACTTGCAAGTGCCTTTGTAGTTGTTCGGACCATTTTTGTGTCATGTTTTTCAGCTTTCGTTTTCTCAATGGTTTCCAGGGTGATGATATTAAAGTTGGTGTACTTGGGAATAAATATGTTTTTGGCACTTCTCAGAGCTCTTTTTAACCCTCGTCAATGGCTCGGGCTAAAATGAGGCTGAGTCGGGTACAAAACATTTATGCTTAAGAACATAAAGTATTTTTTATCAAGAGTTTGAAAATGCTATATAATGTAACAATAGAGTTTATGATAACATTTATCCAAACTACATTAGTTATATTTATTCTCAAAAAATCAATGTCCGTTCAACCTATGTACGTATTAAGTAATTTATATTTACATTTCAACACTGTTAATTCCTGAAAACACATATCATGTTACGTGGGACCCGTGTTATGGGCTAAGCTTCCAATTGAAATCAGAACTTCACCATCTGTACCGGCATTCAAAAAAGAAATTAGAAAATTAAAACTATCGAAGGTCATCAATGAATGTAGTGCTCCCTCTGTAGTTAGTAGTTTTAATAGTTTTAAATAGTTTTTGAAATTAGATATAACTTTTAACGCTTGCGCTGTTGCAGGAGCCAATTTTAAAAGCTCAAAAAGTGAAGACGTTCCACCACTGGACGGTATGAATGTGTGGGACACGATATCTCAGGGCCAGCCATCACCCAGGAAGGAAATACTGCACAATATCGACTTAGCCACGGGTGATATGGACGATGAAAGAGGCAGGGAAGGAGTGGCTTTACGTGTTGGCGATATGAAACTGTTGATGTCAGTTGAGAACATGACTTGGTACAAACCTCCTGAGTTGCAGGGGCCTTCGTTTGTAGAATACAAAGATGAGGTAGAATACTTGATAGAGTTTAACTTTAATATTTCAGTTGAAATGACGTAATACAACAAATGTTAACTTCTCAAACCTATTAAAAATTCATAAAGATAATATAAAGGAAATAGCTGCCTTAAAGGGAACCGATATGGCGCAGAAAGACTTGGAGCGCCGTTGCGTCACGCAACCCAGCATACTTTGCATAAAAACAAAATGGCGATGGCAAAGTAGATTTTAAAAGGACTAGAAGTTTCTAATAGAAAGTGAAGTGCTGCGAGTTCAATGTGCTATATTATGAACCAGTGAGATAAAAACTGAAAGGGAACTAAAATGAGGAAAGAAAGCTAAAAGTCGGGCTACTGCTATAATGCTTTCTACACAATACGGTATTTCCTTGAATGAAGGCAGTGGCGTTTATTACATTTTTCATGGTTTGGGTGCGGCGTTTATTTGAAAGTGGCGTTTATTTCTAATGCTGTTATTTTTTTATCGACCAGCCATACTTTACTTCAAAAAGTAGAATAAATAATACATTTCTTTGTCTGGCTGTACTGATCAAGCAGTTTTACTTAGTGCGCTTGTAAACGCGTAAGAAATCAGATAAAATAGATGTTGCAAAGTTTTGTCTGTGCCTTTTAAACTTTAAAATTATAGTTTTAAACAACTCCGCTTTGCACTTGTAAAAAGTGAACGTCATAAATTCGATGTTTCAGTTTGTTGTCTGTTCCAGGGTGCGGAGTTTATTCGAGGGCGGCGTTTATTAATTTTTTGGCTTTCAGGTGCGGCGTTTATTCGAGGGCGGCGTTTAATCGAG
>JAOCPT020517355.1:0-11901 GCA_026546935.2 Palythoa grandiflora
TTTGCGCAAAAATACAGTAAAATAACACAAGTTAAAAATACTCTGATAACTTATGAAACATAAAAAGTGATTCTTGATAACCGATGTAAAAACACGAAATAGATAATTCAAGATTGAGAACAACAACACAACTTATTTCAATCGTTCCGGGCCGGAACAAACTTGATAAAATTGAAATTTTCGGAGCATGCGCAGAACCGTGACTATGCCCCTTTAAAATCGGGACACCATTTGGTGGCATATTCCGTCTTGCACCACCCACCCGGGGGTTAGTGGGTGAGTGACCTTGTTTTGATTCTTAAAAATCTGGACAAAGCCGGTCTAGAAAAAAATATCTAGGAATAGTCTTGAATTTTGCTTTTAAAGATCTTTACGGACGCTGAATTTAAATATTTAAAAATTTTAATTCAATTTAAAAATATCTAATTGATGAAAAGAGAAAAGTACGCCGCGATATGAGGTCGAGTGACGTGACTCGTGTTGTCATCGCATTTCGACATCCGCCGTTGTGCATCAGATAGAAGCATACACCACGGCCATGTAATGAATCTGGTTTGGTTTTTGTAATTTTCGGGGGTGGAAGTGGAATAATTCAAACGCGATTATTCATTATTTACCTACCTTTTTATGGCCATTATTCATTAATCTTATCAATATTTTTGCCACTATTCACTATTCATTTTTTTACTTTAAGATTATTCATCATTCTGCTGGATGGGAAATTTTCATTATTCCTTAAAAGTTTAATCTCGTTATTCATTTTTCATTATAAGTTTATTATTGTCATTCATTATTTATTATTTCACAACCGATAATTTCAAGGAATGCCCGTATTTGTCTTGTTCCGCCAGCCTACTGAACGTCTGCTTACTTCAGCAGAACCTGACTCCTTTCCAATACTGACCAATTATAGAACACTCCTTCCCCAAACTGACCAATCATAGAATGTTCCTTTTCCAAACTGACCAATCACATGACACTCCTTTCCCAAACTAATCATAAAACATTCCTTTCCTAAACTGACCAATCATAGAACACTTATTTCCCAAACTGACCAATCACAGGACACTCATTTTCCAAACTGACCAATCACAGATCACTCCTTTCCCAAACTGACCAATCACAAAAAGGCTTCTGCATTCTGAAACCTGTTCCCAGACGTTGCTTGTTTGATCACTGAACTGATGTTGTTACACGAACCAATTTTTTATGCAACTTGTCTGGCATTGGCTTTGCGAGATAAGTTGCAAAAATATTGTCCTGTGTAGAACATCATCTTTATTTTGGTACCAAAAACAAAGGTTCTGATCAAGTAAGCAGACGCTATTTGACGGTTGAGGGATTGTATCAAGAACATTATTGTCTTTCATTTAGATTTTTAAAAACAATTAGAAAAGTGTTGATGAAATATAGAAGAACAATAGATTGCCAATTCGCTCGCTGACGTAATCCGCGTCTGTTGGAGACTCTCACTGTAATCACTCTGCGCTTTTCGTCGTTTTCAACCAATTTGTACACGCCTAATATTACAATTACATGGATACAAGTGGTGATATTTGGTTATAAAGTTACAGCTGTGCATTTGGCTTGAAGCAAATTTGTTAAATCCTTTTAATTTATGATCAGATGTTTTGCATACACGTGCTCTGTAGGTCAAACATTTGGAGAAATCAAAACTTGATCAGATAGCCTATCTTTCATTAATCGTTAGTTCTATTCAGTATCACATTTGGTCGCCATGGTGACATCATGAACCTGTCAGCGGCATTCGACTGTTGAACAACCTTAATTAAACCAAGCACCGAGTTGGATATGCCACAAGGTGATAAGTGGGACTATTATCTCAAGCCGACGTTGCATCTTGGATTATCACACAGCAGAAGGCAGTAAAGAGCTCTTGTCTTTTGATCCGCAGCTGGCGATCGAGTTCTCTCGGGTAAGACTCACATTCTTATTTGGTAAATCGTTGCTCCAGTGAAGATAGTCTTTATTTATTAAATAGGACTCGGGCAGTGATAACTTCCAGTTAAGTTAACGATGTATCGGTTTCCGGTAGCTCTATGAATTCGGCTGATTTCAAAATTAACGTTGGCGTGGCTGGCTAGCGCAACACCCTGCTGCAATTTAGAATTGATACATCATATTTTTAGCTGTGAAAAGATACAGCGAGTGTAACTTTTCCTTGATTTGAATTTAACGGTAATTAATTTTCATTTTGTTGAACATTCAACTTGTAGTGGCGACACATTTATAAAAACAAAATCAATTTTTTTCCTACTAAGGCCCACAGACAACATTTGAGATGTTTTATAAACAATCCTGTAATTATATTGTTTGGAAGCCTTTAATATCTCCGAGCATGCCGGCAGCCTTTTTAAAATCTGAAGGTCTGTTTGTCACCTTATTCGCTCCTGAAAATCACATTTGCAAAACATTATCGCCATTCCACGACTGTGAGATGACAGATTAATAATCATCCCAGCGAAAGTTCCAAGGGTTTCAATAAATCTTTAAAACACAATCCACAAATATTATCCATGTACCGGCATTTCATTTGCATGATGTTTCTTTTCGTGCGTTTACTTGTTTGATGAATGAGGTTTCATTTCATGACAAGTATGTAATTAGCTTCTTTTCTATTCACTGTGTCGCAAAAATCGGCTAAACTCCAATAATAAAACCTTCTTCTATAAATGGAACTAAAAAACACTTAGTGACAAATGACTTGTTAAGCAATATCTGATAACTACACTTTTCCCCACTTTTCAATTATTTCTTTTGTTTTGTGAGTAAAAAACGTAATTAACTTTAATTATTAACAATTACTAACGTTTTTAATAATCACAATTGAATCAATAAACTATAACCATTAATATTCCCGCTATCATTTTGGGATGAGTGTAAAAACTATTATGATTTTTTCGAAGCCATATTCTACAACAAGCGATTTCACACGAACCAACTAACTTTTGGATCAGGTCTCTTGTCCAAATCAAATGAAAAAAATCTTAAAAATATACTTTGAATTTTTTTGTTTGTTTTGCAGTTTACTTGCACTTGATGTCTTTTTTTAAATTTAACCATTATTGATGCAATTCGAACCCGGTTAGTTATTATTTAAACCAAATTCTTCCCGTAGCTGCTCAGACCGTTTCAGGCAATTTCCAGGTCTGTGGAGTTGTTTCAATGTCTTAAAATGAGTACAAGCACAAATATACGCTTCTTTCCAGTAAAATACAGTACATTTTGCTGAGGCTCATTGTTCTTAAGTTTTTTGCGACTTCACCTAAAAATTGTTCTTAATTTGTTCTTATTTCAATATTTGTGCGAGCGCCGTTTAAAGGGACTGTCTACCCTAGATTTTGGTGGATTGTGAGGAAGTTGAAAGAAGATATTGAATGAGAAGAATATTGAGTACAATCACCAAACCGTCCCTCCTGACCATGTGCAAGTGCAGCTTTGGTTTGCGAACGGTTTGATGATTTTCTATCAAATATCAACTTGAAAATTAATTTTTAAACCTCTCTAAAAAACACCAAACTCAAATTTCTCTGTAGAAAATACCAGTTAATACAAAGCTTATCTCGCTTAAAATTATTCAGAAAATCTGCAAATATTCAAGACGACAAGAGGCTTCTATTTCATTCAGTCTGTGATCTAGTTATCGGATTTTTAAAATTTCGTAGTATGGATCCGGACACTGATGCCATCAAAAATATCACTATAAGTCGCCTAAAACTGGCCTCAGGGTAGTCCCCTTAAGTAAAAAAAGAACTGGACGAGCTTTGGAAAGCAACGCACGTGTTGTACAGCAGCTGCGGGTCTATTCAGGCACGTAGCGTGGTCATATTTTCAAGTACGCACAAGTACATATGATCTAGAAACCTAAGTAAACTGAGCAAAAAATGCTGCGTTCTCTATTTCTTGTTCAAAATAGTTGTGTGAACACAAGTTAAGAACAAAGCGTCTTGCCCTTATTTTGAGCAAACTTTGCGCAAACAAAAAATTGTTTTGGTTGTGGATTCTCGAGCAGGCGCTCTGCAGCGTTTTTCTTTTTTTGTACAGTTATCATTTGTAAGCAAAGAGCGAGGCGTCTTTCTTTGTGCTGTGCAGTCTGGTCGAGCACACTCTCAACATTGAGTTCTTTTTTCTTGTGGGTGTGTAATAATGCTAACGATGAAAGGCGATAGTAAAATGTTAAAAATAGAAACAATTGCTAAAAATTTCAGAATTTTCTAGTCACTTCAAGTACGCACGTGCGTATATGCGTATAGGACGCTACGCGCCTGCTATTGAGGATCAAACTTCCTTCATTGCCTTTTGATAGAACTCAGTTATCTGAAAAGTTTTCCTAGTTATCGAGCATTAACCTGAATTCTTTCTTATAAGCTGTTTTTAAGGGGGCTTTCTACTTAAAGGCCAATTTTTGGAGTCTTTTAGTGATATTCTTGGTGGTTTCTCCGTCCGTACTTTCAAATTTTGAAAATCCGATTATTAGATCGCAGATTGAATAAGAAAGAAGCATTTTGAATATTTTCAGATATTTTGGATGAGTTTTAAGGGAGGGGATGGTATTTGTAGTTGGTAGGTTTTAAGAAAAATTTGTGTTTTGGAGGTTATTAGAGAAGTTTAAAAATTAATTAGAAAATCACCAAACCGTCCCCAAACCAAAGCTGCACTCGCGCATGGTCAGGAGCGACGGTTTGGTGATTGTTCTCATTCGATAATTTCTTTCTCGCTATAGACCAAAATCTACGGTAGAGAGTCCTTTTAAATTTTGGCTAATTTGAGCTTTGTTCTATTAAAGTCGTTCTTATATAAAGCCAAAAAATGTGTACGCTCGCACTGGGAGACAAGTCAAGGCATAGCCTAGCCAGATATAGGCACTGCTAGCTGGCTGCAAGCTAGTTGCAAATGCTAGACCATTGTCATTGAAAATCGATACAGTGTTTGTGCTATATATATAGTAGAGAAAAGACATCTAAAACCGAAACTATCCGTAAAAATAAAATCTACCTCACGCGGCCTGGAGAGCACACTATGTAAAAATTCAAGGAATTTTCAGTCCAAGTTCCAATGAAAAAAATCCTACATTTTCGTGTAATTGTTAAGCATTAAATGCCAAGGATTTTCAGGTGGCGTACTTTGTGGCGAATTCTGTTTACAATACATCAGAAACTGTTAAACTAATCGCGGTTGAGCTGACCTCGTGTATTTTTCCACGAAATACGTCAACAGACTAAACACCATTTTACACGATACGTTCTGGTCTTCTTCTCCGCACGAATAGAATCAAATCTGTCATATTGCAACTTCACTCATTTTGTTAAATCAAAACAAGAATCAGAGCCTCTGTTGATAGTTTTGTTCTCGCCCCAAATCGTTTTGGCCTGGATTTAATTTCACACCGATCTGCACGACTACTTTTTTTGCGTAAACATCGATTTCTCACTGAAATCGGCACAGATTCTAAGCCTTTCTTTTTTCATCGAAGGGAAACGTGTTTTAAATTTAATGCCATAATGGAGAAGATATTTCAAACCACAAGGACAAAATCATTGTCAGTTTGCTGTGCTCAGTTGAGGTGAGGCTAAAGTTTTTCTTTCCAACGCCTGAAGCTATTTTTTCAAACGTTTTTAGCATTCATTTGGGAAAGTCTAAAGATGGATTAAGTTGGACAGCAACTGTAATAGCCCAACCGACCTGCGACCTCGCCACGGGTTATCGGCGATCTTTTTAAACAGTTTCAAGGTATGTGAATTCTTTCTACATTACTACATCAAAAACATCTGCACTGTATAGTGTCGAGATCTTTCGATATAAAGTTATAAATATGCACGAGAAATTGCCTGAGTTATTTATTCAATATGTTTAACAAAACGTAACCTGCAAGAAACAAACGCAATATTTGTGTAATTCAGCTTCACGTATCTAAAAGACGTGAAAAGTTTAATTTGGGTTGGGCCACATAGTAGAAAGGGGCGTGACTTTAGAAAGTCGGCTTTTGCGGTTTTCGACATCAGTGTATTTATTGCAGATTTGTTGACAAATTTGTTCAAATTCAGAAAGATCTTTATCATGTTTCTTCGCTCGGGATATCAAACACGAAATCATTCGACAAACATTAATGCAATTGTAAGCTATGAAGAAGGCACGACACAACGCATTGTTCTGTATATAATTTAAAAGGTATTGGAAGATTGCGCACGGCGCCACGTTTGTCCTGGTAAGTAAAAATCTTGCATGTTATTTTTTGCATTTAAAGATAGATACAAAACAAAACAATTACTTTAGAATGGTTCGGAAACAAAACGCTTCAACACATTTCATCAATTCCTGTTTCTTGTAACTGCTGCAGGCAAGAATTGTGTAGTTAATGAAGACGTCGAAAGAGTAAAAGTTTATCACGAGAAATTTGCCTCGTGTGTCTTGGCGTTTTCAACAGTCCAAAAAAAATTTTTTTATCAAATTCGCCACAGTCCCTTATGAAAAATATCTGTCAGCAAAACTACATGATTTTAATGGAGTGAACAGGTTTTGAAAAAAAACATTTTGTCTTAAACTTTTCCAACACTCAGTCTGAACTTCACTTTACTTTTAATATAGATGCAACCTCGAAAAACGATATTAATGCACCGCGGAGGTCAGAAGTGACTCATGCAGAATATAATTATAAGTAATGAGGGAAAGATTCGTCCCCGGAATTTGAGCTATCCACGGTTTATTGAGAAAGAGAGTTCAAGTTTATAATCTGTTATAATGGTGCGAGGAACGAAACTGAAATGAGTTTTCAAACGTTGTCATTTATGAAACAAACTTTTATTAAATGGTCGGGTTTCTGGAAAAGTCAGGCGAACTATACTTTCGATGTTTTAGTTCGATAGAGAAAGAAGCATGGCTGTTTGAAAAAGCATCATTATGAACAAAGACGGTTAAACCTGATTTGATGCTAATTGAAGACTTTTTTTATTTTTCTTTCGCTTGACAAGTAATGAAAACATCAGTTTCTAATTCTCATACGTTTTAGTTCATTGTGTTACCTTTTTTGAGTTTCATGTGCTGCAACCACAAAGAAAATGAAGTATGAATCGTCATATAACATGACTGAAAACGGTTCATACTCAGCGGCTTCAATATATATTTATTTAAAACCCTCAGAAATATTTTAAAACTTTACAGTTTGAACTATATACAATAATACTTATACAACTTTACAAAGGAATATGAACATAACAGATTTTACTGTTTACAAGAAAAACCGAAAAAAATACGTGAGTAGTGTAAGGCAGTTTAAAAAAGAAGCCTCTAGGCTTACGACATTTGAATTGCCTTAACTGTATTAAATTAAGTTAAAAAGTTGCATAGATTCATATATGAAGAATCAGAAAAAAATAGCAAAAAAATTGAAAGTCGAATTTGAAAGACTTGGAGCCACTTGAAATATACGTGAACAAATTTTCTCTTACTTTCGTATTGTTGAATAAATTAGCTTGCTTTGTTTTTGCAAAACTCGAAAATTTTTTAGGTTTTTGGACTATTGTAAATAGAAAACTGAGAGGGATGGCCTAATTATTTATTGAAAACAGCGTTACACAGACGCTTGTAAATATGAAATTTAACTTTTCATATCTAAAAAATCTCAATTATTCGCTTCTCTTCTGTGAGGGGCCCACGCGCTCATGCAAATTCAGCAAATTTGCAACATCCGTTTAACCAAATTAAATCTAATGGCTTAAAAACATTCATAGCATGGTTAATTTTCAAAACCTACGTGATGATATTAACTGACCATTAATCATTATCTACTCAGTAAACCTAGTTTCAGATAAACCGCCAACTTTTGAACCGTGGGATGAAATCCTTTAAAGTGACCATTAATTTTGTTTGTCTCGAAATTTAGACTCAAAAATGACTATTATGCCATAAAAATCGGAAGTTGGTAACTTTTTCAAGTTTGAAAAAACCTAAACTTATTGAAAACTCAAGAAAAAGGGTTAACTCGGTAAATGAAAACAAAATTTATATCGTGATATAAAAAATGTAGAATAATCTATTGAACATAATTTTGAATTTTATAAAACTTCTCAAAAAAAAAACTAAATTACACTCACGGTTGTCTATAAACGAGTACATTTTGTTTGTCTCTGAAAGCTGATTTTAAAAAAATCAACAAGCTATTAATTCTTCTTTATAGAATCAACACCGTTGGAACTGAATCACGTACTTCGATTTTCTTGCTCTTCATCCAAACACCGCGAGATCGAGAAGATAGCTAAGTACTTTTCAAAAACCTGTATTTTGATTTTTGTCAGTTTCTACAAGACGCACAGCACGAGTTGATCACGTAATATATACCTCTTAATACTTGACCTTTGACACTGAAGTTTGTCGTGAAGTACTTCAAAACTATTTCGTAGGCTTTGGGTAAAATAATTTAGTTTAGTCTTATAGGAATTTCTACCACTGACAAATACCGTATCTAAACATACGTATCTTGCACTGACAGAGAAGTTGTAATGACACAAGGTTAGACGAGTTTATTCAAGTGAAAAATATACAAATACTATTACTAAAAAGACGAATTAGCATGTAAAGATAAGGTCTTGCGACGCCATTTGGGCGAGTATGCAAAATGGCTGAAATTTAACAGAATATGCACTGTCAAATAACGTTAATAAAACTCTAGTTTCAAAAAAGATATGATTTGAAAACTTTAAACTTTAGATAAAGGAATTTAATGCCAAAATTTGAGGCAGGTAGCCGCACTAGAAAGCGTTCATTCGTGCTCTGAATTTTCCAGACATTTCGCTTTTTGTTGCGGTAACTCCAGAGAAATGAACGGACTGAATGCTTTCTAGTGCGGCTACACGCCTCAAATTTTGGCATTTAGTTCCTGTCTAAAGTTTCCAATTAATAACGTTTTTAAAACGAGTTTTATTAACGTTATTTGACATACAAATGCTGTTCATTTCAGCCATTTTGTATGCTCGCCCAAGTGGCGTCGAAAGTCGTGATAAGAGCCATTTGATTTACTCTGTAAGGTCATTCATCGCTGAAAGAGAATGAAATTGCGCGCTTAACCTTAAAGTTGAACCTGGACACACTCTTTTTTATAAAATGAGGTAGTTTTCAAGGACTTTAAAGTGATTATTCAAGGAGTCTTCACTTCATACAACAAGGCTCAAATTTTCCAAAATTTAAGAACAGTTTAAGAACAAGCTCAGGCTGAGGCTTGATAACTAGGAAAGTTTTTGTGGTAGAATATTAAATCTTAGCGATACAGCATAAAGCATAAAAAGATTCACTGTAAAGACTGCTCAACAAACAATGAAGCCGAAGGTAGTTCGCCTCTAAATTCAGTCGTACAATACATGTGTGGCGCAAGGTGTTTCACTTTCCAATACCTTGTTTTATTTAGTTTTTTTCTTCAATAAAAACCGCACACAGAAATAATGAACCAATTAAGAACAAATTGAGGCTGAAATCGGGAAATGGAATTTATTATCAAATTTGCTACAACTATATTAGTAAAACTGCCACTTTTCAAAGATTTACTCATATAGCCCCTAAAATGACAAAATTATTACACGCTTTTTTTTAAAAAAACAACTTTATAAGAACGAGGCTCAAATTTTCCAAAATTTAAGAACAATTTAAGAACAAGTTCAGGTTGAGGCTTGATAACTAGGAAAGTTTTTGTGGTAGAAAACTAACTAAATCTTAGCGATACAGCATAAAACATAAAAAGATTCACTGTAAAGACTGCTCAACAAACAATGAAGCCGAAGGTAGCTAGTTCGCCTCTAAATTCATGTGTGGCGCAAGGTTTTTCACTTTCCAATACCTTGCTTTATTTAGCTTTTCTTCAATAAAAACCGCACACAGAAATAAAAACAAATTAAAAGAACAAATCGAGGTTGAAATCGCCAAAAAATTTAGAACAATGAGCCTCGGCAAAATTTACTGGTTCTTATTTTAAAAACAGCGTGTAGACTAATTTTTTTAAAAACGCCGAAGACTTTATCTAGTTTTTGTATTTTCTATCTATCTGTAGATATAACAAATCTTTTTTATTTGGTTTGTTAATGTGTTTTAAACTTTGAATTTCAAATTTTCTCTTTTGTTATCTACAAGGTAAACTAATAAACTTGTCAAAACTTAATTGTCAAACTATCTATTACACGTTTGCATTTTCAAAAAATGTCAACGTGCAGTCCTTGCGGACTGTTCTCAGTATTCAGTGTGTTCTCCAAGACTCCACAAATTAACCCCGATGATCACGATCTACAATAACTCCTGGGTTCAAACCACAGAGCTATTATGCATTTTAGTAAGGTAGGTGCGCCTGGATAACGGCGGACCACGGCCGATCGATATTTCATGTCTACATGTTCGGTTTTTGAACTTTATCAAATTTCAAACTTACTCGTCAGAAGATTACTGACATTTGTCATTATCCATATATGTTTTTCCGGAGACAAAAGCGGCCGTAAACGCATTTTGACAGAGCGCCGCCAACGAATCAATTCAGGAAACCGGCACAAAGTTGCTTCACCAGGCTGGGATCGAGTGGAGAACTTTTCTAAGGTCCTCAATAGAGCGGTCACAAGTAAAAACAGATCGCAACCAATTGACTGCAAAAGAGAACAATGTACTTTAATAATCACCTAACATTTTCCATTGAAATTAGAAAGAAATTATTTGTGTTTTATGAATGTCCTGTCAGTTATTGTTTGGCGACTGAATGGAAAGAAAAACAGCTACGTGCCGTTTTCTTTTATTATTGACCTTTATTAAAATTAATAAGCGAGAATTGTTTTTTTAAGGCATTTTCAATCACCATTCGACTTCGTCAGTTCATAGAAGCTACTTGCATGCTCAGTTTGACAACGAAATATCCAAAATTCAAATGAGATATCGATTCTTCAAAATTTAAACGTAAGTTTTTTTTCTTACCTATTATCATTGCGCTTTAAAACTATCTGCTTGAAACCCAAGTCGCTCGATATCTGAAATGTCCGGCCCGCCGTCTTCATTTTCTTCCTTTGCCGGATTATGTTCGGCATATTTTCCAGCTTTTATCAACGTTCAAAATGAAAGTTCCGGCTTTTATTATCTGCGGTTTACTCGCTTTTAAGTGCGATTTCCAAAAGAAACCGAAACAGTTTGTGTTTTGAACAGCAAAACCCGTCACATTTACAAACTTTCGTTTTTTCGTTGTTTTTTAAAAGTCTTTAGCGGGACATTTTTCAAGGCAAAGCGAAATACACGAGTAGTCACTCAAAATTAAATCAGCAGTCTTTTCTTGTAAAATATTAAATTACAAGAACAGAGAGAAAGTTTGAAATACTTTATTAAAACATCCATCTAAAACATTCACATTATTTTCTGGGTAACGTATATGGACAAAATATTTTTAAATGATAAACCTTCCCAAGTAAACTAGTGCGAATATCTGAAAGAACTCAGTAAAAGCTTTTTAAGTAACGCGGCATAAAATTTTCTAAGATTATCTGTTTACACAGCAATAAAACTAAATGTTGTGGGCAGGTGTTCTGTTGAAAGACGTGATAAAAAAGCCAAAACCAAATTGCAAATGTTCGAAATGGACGCGGGTGCAAAAGTTTTCACGAGTCCACTCAGCGTATATTTTTTACAGTTTCTTCATAGTATATACTTGCACTGTAATATGTCTTCAAATCTTCATTTTTTGATCAGTTTCAATATGCAGTAAGTTAAATATATCTATAATTTTATTTCCTCAATTTTCTTTTAAGTAAAAATAGAATTTTGAAATTTACTTGTTTTGATATACCGTAAAAGTTCTAATAAGCCCCCGGGGGGCTTATTAAATTTCTCGCCTTCTAGAGGGGGGGCTTATTAGAGAGGGGGGCTTATTAG